>CAJNDV010035784.1:0-19940 GCA_905221635.1 Symbiodinium sp. CCMP2456
TTAACGGACCCTATGAGTCCTCCTGAATTTATTGTAAGGCACTATAAGGAATAACATTGGAACGTATTCAGGCTTCTATTGTATGTCGCGTTTTACGTACAGAGGCTATGAAGAGCTGAGAGTGGTCTGTTGAGCAGGGAACTTTAGCAAGCATGCTCTGTGTGAGCTCGTGCATGCTCTTTGTGAGCTCGTGCATAGCTGAAGTGAAGTCTCGAACTTTAACCAGGTGTGAACATACTATGTTAGAATGGCGTTTTGGGTATAGTGTACTATAATTATGGTAAGGTACCACCCAAAAAAGTAGTTGTATTTTTTTAAGCCCCTATATTACATACAGCATGCATGCATGCAGCAGACGGACAAACGGACAGCCAGCCAGCCGGCGAGGCAGGCATGCTTTTATGAATGCATGGATGCTTGCATTCATACACACATGCTTGTATGAAAACCTGCAAGCAAACATGGACGGATACCCTAACAGGTAGAAGCACAACAAAAAGACACAACAATCCAAAAAAGGACACACACACACAAACAACTAACACATCAAACAACCAACCCACCACACAATAAACTCACAGACACAAACAAACACTCAACCAACCAAACAAACCAGCAAGCAAGCAAGCAAGCCACAAACTAACCAACAAGCAAACACGCAAACAAACAAGCAACCACGCCAGCAAACAACTACAAAGACAAACAACAACACAAGCAAACAACCAAACGACTCATCAAACAACCCGACCAAACCCAACCAACCCAACCAACTAACAAACAAAAGAACAAACCTCCACACAAACACCCACAAAATAAATAGCGTAAAAGCAACCAAAGGAACAAGAAGCATAGATGTCACCTCACGGTTTTGAATGTTTTTGAACGTATACATGCACGTATGCGTGTGTGTGTGTGTGTATATATATATATAGGTACATGTTATATGTATATACAGATATACGCAAGAAGCTCTGTATGTGTGACTTTCCCGGCTAGCCTCACATACACCCATGCATGCACATACTCGTAACCGAGTGTTTCTTACGCTTAAAGGACAAAAGCCTCCTAGACCCCCCAACTACCTTCAAATATACCCCAAATACCCACTATTAAGGACCATGAGGGCTCTATTAAAGGGCCCTTGAGGGGTCCTGGTCGGCTCTCGCATCAGCTGAGATCCCGGCAATTCCCCCGCGATTGAATGCCCGGCTCGGGGCCGTGCCCAGCGAGCGGCAGCGGAAGCGGAATTATTGCGAAGTGTCTTCTCAAATTCATATAAGGGTTTCCGGTTTAGGGTTTAGGATTCATATAAGGGGTCTGAATCATAAGGAAGAGTATCCTCTTCAAGTCCAGAAGCACTAGTACAAAGATGTAAATAGACTATCACCTTCTTGAAATTGTTACTCTGAAACTGAAGTACATAAGCCTTCATGAACTCTCCTTAAATACAAGGTTACAGAAGTATATACTATGCAACACCCTCAACCCTACACCTAAAACCCAAAAGATCCAATTTCTTAGGCGACCCTACACCCTAAACCCCCTTCAAGGCGAAAACATCTCCATGTATCCATATAGCTCAGAGCCAAAGCCTGCAAAACGGGACATACTAAGCCCTGTACACCCGAAACGGCTTAGGTTCAGGGTTTAAGGGAAACCTTGCAGACCCTATAAGAACTAAGCCACTAAACCATAGTAACCTTTCACCCGAAGCCATGATGAGCGTACCTGAACTGGGTTTGAAGTAACCAGGGAGAAAAAAGTATAGACTTTAATTTCATAATGGTTCCCTTAAGGAACAGGTCCCCAAAAAAGTATTCAAGTATGGTACTCCCGAACCCAGTGCAACATAATGGTCCTAAACCCTAAGCCACAATAACCCTGAACCAAAACTTCAGCTTAGTCGGAAACCATAAATCCTGCACGCGAGATGATCGAATCCAATCCCTAAACCACCAATCCCCAAACCCTAACCACTCCACATGCATGGGGTGTTCCACGGTGTCCATAGCGGTTCTTAAGGTGGGTTCTACCCTAAACCCTAAACCCTAAACCCCAAACGCTAAACCCTAAACCGCATTTAAGGCTGAGAGTTGATATAGGGTGCCACACGGATCTTTCCGAAGGGTTCTTAAGAGGACGCTGCAAGGGCTGCCATACCCCAAAGCACTTAGGGTTTAGGGTTTAGGGTTTAGGGTTTAGGGTTTAGGGTTTAGGGTTTACGGAACGAAGCAGTACGCCTTAGATCCAAGGTATACTCCTGAAGTGCAAGGCTGCGGGGATTCCAGGCACTGCTACCACAGAGCAAGATGCCCAGTGCGTAAGGTATATGCCCTTTCAATCACAGAGGTGCCCTGCACAATGCAACGAATAGTGCAGAATCAGGGTGTTTTGGCTCTTGGAACGAAAGTCCTCACCGGGTAAGAACAAGGTCGGCAACAAATGCAACGCTATAGGGGCCTTGTTACTCAAAGTGGGGCTTCAGGGGCGAGATGATATTCAGAAATACTCAGGAGCCCTACGGGAATACTAGGGTACTAGGGTTTATAACTTATCCAAGCTCCTGTTTGAAGCCCCAGGGCCGTTCAGCTCCTGCGGTCGGTCTCATGTTAGGGTTTAGGGTTTAGGGTTTAGGGTTTACGGCTTAGGGTAGAGGTGCTTTTCGCACACAGGGATCCTTGCATTCACCTGTCTCCTGTCGCCCCTGCAATTCCCTAAGGCTCCATGTACCCATATAGTAGATACTTAGGCCTTAAAGTACCTATATAGGGACCGCTTTAAGGCCTAACTACCTACTATATGGGTACATGGAGCCTTTGGGAGACCTACTGAAACCTGAACACTCCAAACTTCAAACATCCTGAAACCTGGAACTATGGACCTGATAAAACAAAACCTGCAAGAAGCGCCATATAAGACCTCATAAAAGCCTATAAGAGCCCACATAAGCCCTCCTAAACCTCTATATCCGTGAGCCCAACCCAAAACCACAAGCCTCAATACCCTAAGCCCAACCCAAAACCCCAAACCTTGCCCAACCCAAAGCCCCCGAAGACCCCAAAAACCCTAAACTCCCTAAGCCCCAAAAGCCCTAAACCGTAAACCCTAAAAACCCTAAAACCCTAAATTAAACCTTAAAACCGAAAACCCTAAACTCAAAGCCCTAAACCCTAAACCCAAAGCCCTAAAACCTTAAACCCTACACCCCCGAATCCTCTAAGAACGCGGGGTCCCATGTGCTCTGAGGCCCGAGCTCGGCGTTGGAGACCGCCGCGCGCTGCATGGGCGTCAATGCCGCTTGGACGCTCTCAACCTCGTCCTCCTCCTTGCAGGGCTTTGGGTTTAATTAATAGGGTTTTGGGTTTAGGGCTTAAAATTTAGGGCTTAGAGTTTAGGGTTTAGGGTTTAGAGTCTTAAGCTCAAGGGTTTCATCTTGGATGAGCCTAAGACCCTAAACCATGAACATACCTAGACCCCCCAACTAGCCTCTAATATACCCTAAATACCCACTATTAAGAGCCATAAGGGCTCCATTAACGGGCCCCTTTGGGGGGTCCTGGTAAAACCCTAAACCCTAAACCCCAAACCCCAAACCCTAAACCCTAAACCCTAAACCTTAAACCCTAAGCCCTAAACCCTAAACCCTAAACCCCTAAACCCTAAGACCCTAAACCATGAACATAAAACCCAGTGCCGAGGCCTCGGTGTCAAACTCCAGCTCGCTGCCCTCTTCCGCGTCATTGAAGCCGGGGGGGCTGCCGGCTTTTTCAGCGCATTCTTGGAGGAGCTCCTCTGCAAGAGGGTTTAGGGGGTAGGGTTTAGGGTTTAGGGTTTAGGGTTTAGGGTTTAGGGTTAAGGATGGGAGGTTGGGGCTTAGTTTTGGTCTCTGGAATATGGGAGGATATGGGATGTAGGGCTTAAGGGCGTGACCAATTGTCTGTCTGCCTGTCTGCCTGCCTTTGTACCCGTCTACCATGGTCCACCTATCTATCTATGCCATGCGATGGTGGAGTGTGGTGTCTCATGTTGTGCTACATAGTATCGTGCTGCAAACGCATCTTGTACGGTCCCGCGTAAGGATGCAGGAAACTAAGCATCGGCATCGGTAAGCAACTAAGTAAGCAGTTCGTAAGTCCGTGCTGACGCATGTTTGGATGGATGCGGCACGATGTGGGCATGGGCGGATGATGTGTAAGTTAGCACGTACATATGTGGGCAGATTCTGGTACGACAGGTCAAATGCACACAGCATCACAGCTACACTCACATGCGTGGGTGCGCATATATACATTAAGACCTTGCCGGTCTATCGGTCCACTCGTCGCATTCAACTACCTGTCTGAATCTGGTCCTACTCGTTCATCCCGCCATCCTAATCCCTAAACCCTAAACCCCAAACCCTGAACCCCAAACCTAAAACCCTATGCCCTAAACCCTAAACCCTAAAATATAGAACCTCAACCCTAAACCCGAAAGCCGTTGCGCTTTGGGGCTGCAGGGATGATCCGGTCACAGAGTCAGCTTTCCGTAAGGGTCCATGTACTCATATGGGCAGCTGGGGTACCCTAAATAATAGGGTTTAGGGTTTAGGGTTTAGGGTTTAGGGCATTTGGGGTACCCTAAATAATAGGTGCCGTATTATAAAAAGGACCCAAAAAGGGACCATACTTTTGACAACCACCCATATAGCATATACCATGCGCCTTAAAGTACCTATATATATATATAATATATATCTATATAGGGACTAGATTAAGGCCAATGTATATACTATTTGGGTACATGGACCCTTAGGGTTTGCTGTCCCTTACGGGACCTTCGGGTGAGCTCTCTCTCGCTCTCTCTCTCTCTCTCACTTTCGGGGCTGGGGAGAAGGGTTTAGGCTTTGGGGTGTAGGGCATGGGTGTAAGGTTTAGGGTTTAGGGGTTTAGGGGTTCAGGGTTGTTAGGGTTCAGGGGTTTAGGGGTTTAGGGGTGTAGGGTTTGGGGTTCAGAGGTTTAGGGGTTTAGGCTTTAGGGGGTTCAGGGGTTTAGGGTTTCGTTTTTTAGGGCTTAGGGCATGGCCTGAAGGCCGCTAAGACTCATCTTGGGGGGCCCCAGTGACTGAAAAATGGGGTAAGTTGTGGAACCCTGAGGGTTTAGGGTTTAGGGTTTAGGGTTTAGGGTTTAGGGTTTAGGGTTTAGGGTTTAGGGTTGAGGGTCCAGGTACCCAAATCGTAGATACTTTGGCCTCAGAGTAGTAGTATATTCGGGTACAGCTTTATGATGAGACCCCCAATGATGTTTGTCATGCTGCAAGCTCCCATATTTAAGAATACAACCAGGAACCCACATGCCTGAACCCGAAACCCCTAAACGCTAAACCCTAAACCCTAAACCCTCCCCAAAACTTTCTCCGCAAGACAGCCGCTCGGTCCTTCCTCCTGTTAGGCCTCAGCAGGAACGGTGTGGCGTATACTGCGTGTAAAGAGGCTCGGTAGGGCATCTAGCTTATCGTGGAGACTATCGGAGGCTAGGGTTTAAGGTTTAGGGTTTGTAGTCTGTAGTGATTGTAAGGGATGCGCAGGCCCTAAACCCTAAACCCTAAACCCTGGAACTTTGGTGTTTTGGGGTTTTAGAAGGAGTCCTGCAAACGATTCGGAGGATTTCAATTGGATCAGCGGGTTTAGTAAGAAGATGAAAAACGAAGGTTATAACCAGATACAACCAAATGGTTACATGGTTGTACTCTTATCAGCCCAACTATACTTAAAACCCTAAACCCTAAACCCTTAACCGTGATGAAGCAAACCTCTGCAATGACTGCGAAAACCACACAATCACCACTATAAAACCCTAGAGCGACCTGCCCCAAACAACAACAAAACAGACAAAACACTAACGCCGAAAGTGATTGCCTCGAAGAGGCTGCAATGCTGCGGATCTTCATCCAGCAGAACCGAGAAGTTGGGAGAGTCGGGGTTGAATCGGAGAGTTACGGGTTAAGGGTGTGGGGTTTAGGGCTTTCTACATGGGAATTTCCCAAAATTAGGGTACCTTATTTTGGGGATCCTACTATTTAGGGTACTATATTAGAGTCCCCGATTTTCGGAAACTCCCACATGGACTTGTTGAATGGTGTGGGGTTTAGGGCTTAGGGTTTAGGGTTTAGGGTCTAGGGTTTAGGGCTTTCTACATGGACTTCTTCAAGGGGGGTGGGGTACCTGGCTGCTGAAGGCTGGAGGATTCGGCAGCACTCTAGGGTCTCGCGCGGCAGAGCCATCACCCCAAAGGTGAGTCGAACTAGTCGACTTAAGGAGTCATTGTGGGTTTTCTTGTGGGTTAGGGTTTAGGGTTTAGGGTTTAGGGTTTAGGGTTTAGGGTTTAGGGTTTAGGGTCTAGGGTTAAGGGTTTAGAGGTTATAGACTTCAGGCTCATGGGTGCTTTAAAGCAGGGCGCAAGTAGGGTAACTACACTTGCACGTACTTGTGCGAATCTGTGCAGACAGCTTGTACCTGTTTGCATACATAAATGCATACATGCATACATATGTAGGTATGTATGTATGTAGGTAGGTAGGTATGTAGGTAGGTAGGTATGTATGTATGTATGTATGTATAGGCTTGTAATTCCTGTAATCGAAAATTGAGTCACTGATATCCGCTATAGCCCTGCTAACACTAAAACTGCCAAGGAAGCTTCAGGCAGGAAACTTAATCAGGCGGGGCTGCTATTCGGAAACTGGCATTTAAGCCGTCTTTGGACGTAGGGTTTATACATTTATCCTCTAAGGCTGCACAAAGGGGTTTGTATATACCGTTTGACGGCATAAGGCTTTGGTTGTTGTTTCACGGTCTGGGCTTTGAGATTTTGGGGTTCAATCATAGCCTCCGTTGCAGTTCATTAGTTATAGTTTGGGTGATTAAAAAGGAACTACAACAGAGACTTTACCCATGACGGTCCAAGTATCTCATAATCGGTTTCTCTCCCAAATACTGCATCACTCGTAAACCCACCAAAATGGCCTGCAAATACGACACTCTCTCAAAACCCTAAACCCACGAAACTGGCCTGAACATCAGAAACTCTCTCACATACTATCTAACCCCGAAACCCACAAAACGGGGCTGTAACGACGGGTCTGTCTTGGCTTTATCAGAGCCCCCGGCTCATGCACGCCATTCACCGCCCACCAGGAACCAACGACGGCATCTGGACACAGAAACTGCTTTGCCCCAGGGATCTTATCAGGGTTCCTTTGAGGGAACTATAAGGGCTCCTCTGAGGAATCTTTTAAGGGATCCACTAAGGGATCCTAAACCCTAAACCCTAAACCCTAAACCCTAAAACCTAAACCCTAAACCGTGGCCCCAGGGCTCTTTCAAGGAATGGGAAAGATAATAGAGGTTCCTTGCACCTACTTGTCCAGCACCCCGAGGAGCTTCACAGGTTAACCCTTCGGATCATATAGTGATGGTAATACCCCAAAAAAGTCAAAGGTTAGGTGACCCTAAACCCTAAACCCTAAACCCTAAACCCTAAACCCTACTCCACGACTAAGTCACTAAGTTGTTGAGTTTGCAGAGCTTAACAAAAAGTTAGGGCCCCAAGCCCCAAACCCTTCGACCCATGTACCCTAAACCCTATACCCTTAGGGTTTAGGGTTTAGGGTTTAGGGTTTAGGGTTTAGGGTTTAGGGTTTTATTCCCACCTACCCTCAACCCCACGCTGTTTAGGGCAATCAGGGTCAGAGTTGATCCGCGACCTTGCCCTGAACACCAAAAGACTCTAAAGCACCCTAAGAGTTTCCAGGAACCATGTCAAAACCTGACAAACGCCTTCCAGGGTTTAGGGTTGTTTAGGGTTCGGAGTTTCAGGGCTTATAAGGTGGTGGGCGCAGGATTCTCTCATCTGGCATCTGGAACTTGACCCAAGCAGGAAATCCGAACATGTACTAGCCGGAAAGGAAGCGATCCCACCCTGAAACTGTAACCTTGCGAATAGGAAACCCATCCTTAGCCTCCAATCCCTAAACCTTAAATCCTGAACCCTATAGGCCCGCAATCCTAAAGCCTATCAGTCCCATCAACCATATACCCCCCAAACAAGCTTCTGACGCGTCTTGATCATGTAGAGCCAGCACGGGCGCGGAGTGGCTCCGTTGACACAGTACCACCGGAGATTCAGCAAATTGGCTGAATGTGGCTTTGGTTGGCAGATCTTGCCCGCCGCCTGCCCTGCGAAGGCCCGCTGGCTCATCACCGCCCCAATGCAGGCAGTGGGTTTAGGGTCTAGCGTTCTGTGTGAGATCGTTTCTGACAGGGAAAAGAAATCAACTGGACCCGAAAAGTAACGGCAGTCCTTATGTTTCCCCAGCCTACTTGAAGGTTTCTGGTCGAAGAAGCGAAAACATTGGGCTTGCGGTTGAAAAGCTTACTTTCGACAGGGACAAGCCTTGCTTCTAATGAGAACCTGCCGCAAAGCCGTGAATTCCCTTGCTGTTCAGGCACGCCAGTCACCCGAAGCCGCCATCGAAAAGAGTTAAGTTAATGGTTTAGGGCTGCGTGTGCGCCAGTCACTCATGTTGTGGACGAACAAGACGCCAAGCAGCCCTAAATTCGAATCTGGTTCAACCATGCCAAAACTTTCGGTCAAAACTGGTGCACCCAAACCCTTTACAATTTCTTTAAACCCTAAACCCTAAACTCTAAACCTAGTAAACCCAAAGCCCCTGGGCCCTAAACTCTAAACCCAGTATACCCAAAGCCCCTAAACCCTGAACTCCACCTCGGATAGTCGAATCGTAGGGGCTGGCCTCAGCAGCGCAGCAAACTTCGGCCACTTCGGATCTAGGGGTTAGGGATAAGGCTCCATATGCCCACGGTTTAGGGTTTAGGGATAAGGCTCCATGCGCCCACAAAGTATATATTTAGGGCTTCAATTCAAGGGGTTCCTCTACAGGTGCTTGAAGGCCGACGTGTATGCTAGAAATCGCTGCATGGTTGGTAGCACTACATGTTCTTGTGCGTCTTACTATTCGTTGCTTGCTATAGACAGCAGACTCAAATTTCAGTGCATTCTTCGGCTGTGGGGTTTAGGGTCTAGCCTAAACCCTAAACCCTAGACCCTAAATCCCAAACCCTGAACCCTTAAACCTCTTAAACCCTTAAGGTTCAGCGGTTAGGGTTGAGAGGATGACCTTCTGGGTTTAGGGCTGAGGGGCTGTACCACCTTGCGCTTTCGGGGGTCTAAGGTTTGATGGGTTCTGGGTTCCAGGATGAAGATCCAGGGTTTAAGGTTTACCAGGACCCCCCAAGGGCCCTTTAATGGAGCCCTTATGGCCCTTAATAGTGGGTACTTAGGGTATATTAGCGGGTAGTTGGGGGGGCCTAGGTAGGGTTTAGGATGTAGGGTTTAGGGGTTCAGGGTGTAGGGTTTTCTGGGGTTTAGGGTTTAAGAGGTCCTGAGCCTAAGGCCCGAGGGTGCTGCTAGCTGGAATCTGCATCAGGGCCGTTGCATGAAACTCCGACAATGTGCGATGTGCCAGCCTCTGAGCCCCGGCTGTGCTTACGGGGCCGGAAGAATCAATAACTCCTATCCCCTCATAGTCGCTAAACCCTAAACCTCATCCCCTTATACCACAAGACCCTCAACCTTATCTCCTTACGCCACAAGACCCTCAACACTACACTGAAGCTTCTGCAAAACACTACACACCCCACGCAACAACACCCGTGCGCCTAGCTAGCCCCCCAAAACCCTAAACTCCCGTCTTTGCCTCTTTCTCTCGCAGTAGCGCCCGCAGAGCCTTGACAGGTGGGCTGGAGCTGGAAGAACCCCTAACCCCTGAACCCCAACCCCTAAACCCTAACGGCTCCTAAACCCTAACGCCTAGACCCTAAACCCAAACCACTAAACCCTAAACCCTCAACCCTAAACCCTCAACCCTCAACCGAACGGGTCACAGGCAGGGGTACCTTAAACCCTAAACCCTAAAAGCCCTAAACCCTAAAACCCTAAACACTAAAAGCCCTAAACCCTGAACCCCTTAACTCTAAACCCTAAGCCCCTTAAACCCTAAACCTCCGACGACCCTAGACCCTCACTGCAAAGTTCTGCATCACCTTGAGGCAGCTTTTGCGCCTCACGCTGCCTCGATGCAACACCGGCGTAAATGGCCTGGGACATGGGTCTATAGTGGCTCATATATAGGGTTTAGGGTGTAGGGTCTATAATAGTGGCTTAGAACAAGTTACACCAGTAGAGTTTCGAAGAAGCTTGATGAAAAGCACCAGTATTATTAGTTGCACGCGGCTTACCTGTTTGAATCCCTACAAGACCAAGATACACCGTTGTAGCTCCTCAAAAATCTTAAACCCGGGCCCACCCCCTAACCGCCAAACTCAGGATCCCCTATGGGCACTACTACTTGGCAACCATTGTAAGAATAGCAATCATGACCAGCACCACCGTACTCAGAGTCGCAACGCATCTTGCACAACCTGTTCGAACAAGCATAGAAATCGTAAGGCACATGGTAGCTATAAAGGGTCACAGCAATCACAGTCATGATGATCACAGTGATCGTCAACAGTAAGGGGTACGACCCAGGAGCCTTCCTGAAACCCTAAACCTAAACCCTAGAACCCTACATACATACACCCTAAACCCTAAACCCTACACCCTCCTCCAGAATCAAACCGGTGGAGACCCCATCCCTAAACCCCAAACCCTAAAACCCTACACCCTAATACCCTACTAGCCTAAACCCTACACCGTAATACTGCCTAGGAGTCGGGGCTCCGGGCCAGTGGCTTGCAACGCAACCTCTGGGGCGGCCCGAAAGACTCCGCGCTATACCTCTGAGACATCTTTCAAGGGTTTAGGGTTGTAGGGTTTTAGGGCTTTAGGGCTTTAGGGTGTAGGGTTTTAGGGCTTTAGGGCTTTAGGGTATTGGGGTTTAGGGGTCTAGGGGTTTAGGGCTTTAGAGGTTTAAGGCTTTAGGGCTTAGGGGTTTCGGCCGGGTTGAACCAAAAACCCGACCCAGCGAAACTGCCAAACAAGGAGCCAAGAGCTTCGGGTTTAGGGTTTTACGGTTGAGGGTTTTAGGATTTAGGGTTTAGGGTTTAGGGTAAACAAACAAACCATAAACAATCAGTCGGTTCCCGCTGTTCTCCTTCAAAAAACGCATGGCTGCTTTTGATGTTCCAGTTCCAGGTTGATCTAAGGACCCTGCTACACCCCAAAACAGGGTATTGTACCTAGATTTGTTTTAAAGGTATAGTACCTAGAACAAGGAGTATAGGGTCTAGTTTTGGGTAAATTTGGGTATGACTCCGGGACCCTGTTGCACCCTAGAATCGGGTCAACAGAGGGTTTTAGGGTGTGTGTGGTTGTATTCAGGGCTTACTGTTTCCCTAAACCTTACCCAGACCTCAAGGAGCCTACCTTTTTAAGGATGTATATAAGGAAATCATAATAAGGAGCCCTAAAAAGGTAGGTTCTTTGGGGTCCAGGTAAACCCTAAAACCCCTAAACCCTAAACCGTTTGCTGTTAGCTACGCCCTGGAATTCGTTGTTGTTAAGTTGTGGGTTTTGGTTTTGCACAGCCTAGGACTGCTACTCAGGCTTAACCTATAGTCTCCATTGTAGTTCCTTTTTTTGTCAAAAGGGGTTCCTTAAAGGGATCTATAAGGGTTTCTATGGGGTTTGGGGGTTTAGAGTTTAGGGTTTACCAATAGTCTCCATGCATTGTAATTACCTATTTGGCTAACCAACTTATATTACGTATAGGCTCCCGGCCATAAAACTGGCTACCCAAAAAAAGAAACTAGAATGGAGACTATACGTAGGCTTTTAGGTTTCAGCGTTGAGGGTTTACCAGGCTTAGAGATTATGGGGCAACACAGAGCTGACACCCTAACACCTGAAACCTTAGAGCCTAAACTCACCAACCCTAAAACCCCTAAAGCCTTCAGATGTCTTAGAGGAGTTAGAGGTATAGCTCGGAGTCTTTCAACTCGAGAGTACGGCGAATTCCTGGGGCCACTGGCGAGCTGCGCATGACCTCGATGAGGGGCGAGGTAGCCGAACCAACTCCTAGTACGGCCTGGGTCTGTGTGCTGTTGGTGCATTCATGTTAAGGGTTTAAGGGTTCAGGGTTTAGGGTGTAATTAGTGTTTAGTGCTCAGGGCTTCGTGTTCAGTGTTGTGTTAGCCGCGAGCCGTTTGGGGCATGGTGCTTGGGTCGAGGGTGCAGGCGTTTTTTTAGAAGGGCTTGCTGTACAAGATAGGCACATTCATAGATCCCGTTGCCGGAACATATAGATAGCGACGTACATCAAGCTTTTGTTGTGCTTTCGTTTGTGGAAGTTAAAAGCTTGAGTTCGGCCTGCATCAGAAATGCGACGGACCTCCTGGGGAAATTGTTGATCATATCTTGTCGTCGTGGTACAAACCCTACCACTAAACTCCTAGACACTGAAACAATCAGGTAAACCCCCTAGGAGTCAAGAGCCCTAATGGCCTCTCACGGAAGAACCCCATGCTTCATTCTGGCACACTGAATAATTAGAATAGGGTTTGGGAGTATCTTACTATAATCATTCAGGCCCCTGCATTACTCGACTAATCAATAACAACAGCCATATCTAATTAGCAGCAGTACGCGAATGCTCCCTGAGTCAAACACCGACTTCAAGCAAACACTGGCCCTAAACCCTTCTGGTAATGTAGGGGCCTTATAATCCTTAGAAGAAGGTTTTGGGGTATATTGTACTATAATTATGATAAGGACCACCAAACTGGTATAGGTAATTGTTAAAGCCCCTATATTAACCCTTGTGAAACCCCCAGCTCCCGAAACCCTAAACCCGACACCCCCAAACCTCTACACCTTAAGCACTACACCCTGACTTGAACCCCTAAGCCACTAAAAACCCGAAGAGGCCCGAAACCCGAAACCCTAAACCCCTTGGGGCTGTCTACGCCTTCGGAGACTCCCAAGCCCCGGGGGAGAAGGCCCGAAGGCGTAAAAAGTAACCCAAACGCTCCATGTACCTCTATAGTAGATACTTAGGCCTTAAAGGGCTCTCTATATAGGTACTTTAAGGCTTAAGTATCTACTGTATGGGTACATGGAGCCTTAGGGTAAGTGCCTTTGATAGGGTTTTGGCCTCCTTCCTTCATAGTAGCACCGTATATCTATAGTCAGGTGCCCTCAAGAAGCAATTTCTTATCCCTCTATATTATGCAATATCATAGCACGGCTCGCTCCAAAGTAGAATTTCTCACAGCATCCTCCTGGCTTCATGGCTTGAAAGTCGATAACATCCCGAGCTACAACCAATTATCGACCCCTCATCAAGCCTGGTGAGCACAATGAAACAATTCTAGAGAAGCCTAACGATTGAAAAAGGCCCAGACCCAGACAGATGCATCATTATACATGCCGAACAAGCTTTTCATACAATCAGAAGTTCAAACTACTTTGCCAGAATCTCCCTGCGAACTCCGTGATGAACCCGAAAAACCCGAAAAACCCGAAAAACCCTACACCCTGAACCTTCAGCAAAAGCCCCAATCTCTCAACCCAAGAGCATAGACCCCAAACCCTAAGCCCTCAACCCTTAAACCCTGAGCCCTACGTCCGAAATAAAAAGCCGGATTGGCTCTAGACCCATAGTCCCAAGCCCTTAACTTATGACTCTAAAAGCTGGTTTAGGGCTTGAAGTTGAGGGTTTAGCGTCTAAAGTTTAGGGCTTAGGGTTTCCATTTTATATAGGGTTTAGGGTTTAAGATTTAGGGCTCAGGGTTTAGGGCTAACTGAGTCTCTCACCCTGACGACCATCTTCGACTCGTCCAAAGCCTCTCTTCGGAGTGGAAACTCTGAAGAAGACGATAAGGGCTCCCTATGATGGATCCATGAGGTTCCTGTCAGGACTGTGTATAAGGCGGGTTTAGGGTTTAGGGGTTTAGGGTTTTAGGGTTTTAGGGTTTAGGGTTTAGGGTTTAGGGTTTTAGGGCTTTAGGGGTTTAGGGGTTTCAGGGTTTAGGGTTTAGAGAGTTTAGGGGTTCCTCTCAAGGGTTCCTATAGGGTTCCACAGGGCTAGCAGTAGGGTTTCGTGTTTAGCATTAGGCTTCTTAAGACGTTTAGGATTCGGTGCTTACCGGCTTTGTGTCTCTCTTCCCCCTTTAGCATAGACGTGGTTCTTTCTACTCCCATGTGCTTACATAACCTTCTACATATATATATATATATATATTTATTTATTTATTTATTTATTTATATGCATATAGTATATACATATATGTTTAACACATGTGAAAATACAGTAATGATCAGCTTCTCTACGCAGTTTTTCCCTTACGAACACTACGGATATGGGCTTGTTCATGGCTTTGGGTTTATCCTAAACCCTAAACCCGGAACCCTGAACCCTAAAACCCTAAACCCTAAACCCTGAACCCTAAACCCTGCACCCTAAACCCTACATTTTAAACCCTAAACCCTAAACCCCAAACCCTAAACCCTTCACCCGAAATCTTAAGCCCCACATAACCCCAAAACCCCAGACCCTAAGCCCAAGCTCCAAAGTTCAAATGTCCGGTTTGGGGTTTAGGGGTCTAGGGCTTAGGGCTGTAGGGATTAAGGGTTTAGGGTTTAGGGATTAGGGTCTAGGGCATTAGGGGTTTAGGGCTAAGGGTTCAGGGTTTCGGGTTCAAGGGTTAAGGGTTTAGGGCTTGAGGGTTTAAGGGTTTCGGGTCATGATTGAGGGTTTAGCGTTTTAGGTTTTAGGGTTTAGGGCTGAGGGTTTGAGGGTTTAGGGGTTATAGGGTTAAGGGGTTTAGGGTTTAGGGGTTTAGGGTCAGCTCAGTCAGCTTGTGCGCTTCCGGCCTCACACAAAAGCCATCCCGAGTCCTGGGCAATGCTTTCCCATAACTAGAGGGTCCAAATATACCCATTTGGGTAGTTCTCTAAATTCGGGTCCCTTTTGGGGTCCTTTTTATGAGTACTAATTTGGGGACCGAAAAGAAGGACCCTACTTTAGGGAACTACTCATCTAGGGGCCTTCCTAATTAGTACTGGTAGTTGTTCAGGCCCCTGTGCTACCATTGGACCCTAATGTAGCACCCTGAATAATAGGATCCGTAGTATAAGGACCCCAAATAAGGTACCCCAACACCCCCAAACCTTTATAGTACCCTTCTGGATCCCTTAGAGGAACCCTTCAAAGGAACCCTATAAGGACCCCAAAATAATTTCCTAAACCCTAAACCATAAAACCCTAAACCCTAAACCCTAAACCGTAAATAAGGTACCCCTCATTTTCAGAACCCCCCCCCAAATAGGGGCCCGAAGGGTTCTGAAGGGCTTGCGAGCTTCCAGTCGGTTGAGGGATCTAGGGCTTAGGCTTTAGAGTTTAGGGTTCAGGGTTCAGGTTTAGGGTTTAGGGTTTAGGGTTTAGCGCTTAGGGTTTAGGGCTTAGGGTTTAGGGTTGTATCGGCTGTATAGGAGCTAGGATCGAGGGTTCAGGTGTATATATATATATATGTATATGAAAGGGTTTATACATAGATATCTGCGGTGTTTCGATGTTGTTGTGAAGATAGCGTGACGTTCTTTGTGGTGTGCTCGCAGAGCCCGGTACTGGAGTCTGAATAATGCTTCCATGCAGGCTATGTAGGGCTTTGCGGGGTTTGGAGAAGTCTATCATTGGAGCCCGGGCCCTGATCGTTGGAAAAGGATTTTGGGATAATTGATCCTGTCTAAACCCTAAACTTTAAACCCTAAACCCTAAACCCTAAACCCTATAGGGTTTAGGGTTTCGGTCCTCATGAGTCTGGCTCAAAAAGGAAAGTCTCTTATTGCTCGCCTGGGAAAACTTCGAGGATGTGAGCAAACCATTGAACTTCTTACAGCTATTATATTGCTCCAGGGTCTATCATTCTTTGTGGTTGACGTGTCAGTAGACTTTAGCTTTTTGATTAAGATGGTCATATAGCCGCCTTATGGCTTTAGGGCCAAGAACCACCGGTTTGGCATGAGAGCTATACAGCTTTCATACGGCTGGAGGTTGTTGTTGAACACCTGTTCTCCGATCTGCAGAACGTCTGAGAAAGCACCAAGGGAAGGCTCAAGGGCTTAGGCGCTAGGGAGTCATTACAGGCTGCAGCTTGCAGCGGCTGCATGGCCTAAGATTTGCTCAGGGTTTGGGGTTGTATATCGTGGTGGTACAGGTTTAGAGGCTACGATTGAAGGTCAGACGATTGAAAAGCTGCGCACAGGGCATGTCAGTCGCGACGGTGTCTTTCCGGGCTTCAAGGACTGCAGAGGATCTGGTACAAACTACTGCTGTTTAACACTTGTTGCTGCTCTTCCGATTATGTTGCCTGTGTTGTTTCGGCTTCCCATAGACAAGATATGATCCACCGGGTTGAGGTAGAGCGTAATGCAAGTCTTTTGATTAGTTAGACCGTGACCATGGTATCAAGTCTCAAGTGAAGCGGGCTGTGGTTTCGGGGTTGGGGTTAACGGTTAAGGCTAAGGGTTAGGAGGAGCACAAGTTACAAAAGGCAGGGTGAAGTCCTGCGTCGAGGTGGATAGCAGCACGGCATCGACCTGCAACGCGTTGTGGCCCAACCTAAATCCCCAACCAATCCGCGGTTTAGTGTTCACAAAGCTGCAACCAAATCCAACAGGAATCCACGTCAAAGACCCTATACCCATAACGCAGCAACACCCAAAATTCTGAGCCTGAGCTTCTAAGACCATGACGCCTAAACGCCAATGCTCAAAATCTTAAACCCTAAACGCCTAAACTTAAAGCCTTATAAACTAAACCCTAAACCCCCAAAATCTAAACCCCTAACTCTCACCTTCAACCTTAAACCCCAAGCCCCCAAAATCTAAACCCACAACCTTAAACCCTAAACCCTGATTCTGAACTACCATCTCCACAGTCGCCCAGCCTTTCCTTTCAATGCTTCCGTAAATGTACAGGAGAAGTTGCCCTGCCCACCAGCACGGACAGGGAAGGCAGTTTTTCCTGTAGGCTTTTCCTGAACCCTATCCAACCTACCCCTGTTTTAAAGCTCCTCGTTAAGATCTGCTTTCCAGGTCCTGAATAAGGTATGCTATTGAGGGTTCAATTAGGGTTGGGGTTTTGGGGTTTGGAAGTTGAATTAATTTGAAGTCAGGGCTTCCGGGCTTAGAGTTTGGGAAACTTTGGGCTCCACTGTTCCCTGTAATTGGGGTTTGTGAGGGGGTATACACGGTTTGGGATTCTGGGGCTAAGGGTTCCGTACTTGTCGTCTCGAGATTTATACGGTTTGGGTAGGTACTCAAACACTGTCACGGACTGAACGGCACGCTCACAACACAGGCAGAAAGGAATTTACGGCATTGGAGCTCTTAGATGGCAATAGCTGCGGTGGTCCTTCCTACACCCAAGACATCAACAAACGCCGAGGAGTTTCACAATGGTTCGTTGAAGGAACAGGTCCAAACAAAGTAAGCAAGTATGATACTCTAGACCCAGATGTATTATATTATATATAACAGTATATACTACTGTATATTTTTGTAGTCTATATAGGTATACTATCGTTGTTGAGACTATAGGATGTTCCTTATAGAGTGACTCAAGGCAGTTTTCAATCCTTCAGAGTAGCACCCAAGCCAGTGTCGCTTCCACGAACAACGGCGTGCTATCAACGTATTCTATAAGGGGTAATACAGGGACCTAAATACTTGCCAATATTGTGGTATCATGGAGCCCAAACCCCCTTTCTAATTATTAAGGCCCAAAAAAACTATTGGGCTTGTCGGTCCCCTCCTTGCAACCCTCCCTCTGCTTTTGGCTTCCCTCGCGCAAGGTGGCGAACAGAAGCGGTCTTCGGCCACGTGACATTCCCAGAGACTCCAGAACCCCTTAATTAAGGAATATACCTTAAATCATGTTAGGATTCCCATTATAGTTTAAGGTACATTCCTTAAACCCTAAACCCTAAACCCTAAACCCTAAACCCTAAACCATATTCCTAAATTAAGGGGTTTTGGAGTCTCTGGAGTTCCGGAGCTGACCACTTGCTTTGACACTGTCGGGTCAAACTCGACAGCAATTCAGGTCGGCCCAGCTGGGGGTGCTTTAGGGTTTAGGGTTTAGGATTTAGGGTTTAGGGTTTATGAACATAAGACTCTTTCAAGAAAGGTGCCTTTTACCACTCTTAGGTACAAGAAAGATCCTGAAAGGTGGGATTCTTGTGTTTCGTGCTCTTTTGGGGCCCGCACCGGCTCGCTTTCGGGTGCGGTGCTTCCGAATTCGAGCGGCTGGCGCTGCCAGCTCCTAAATCCAATTCCTGGGTGCTAGCACGGCTTGGCCAAAGTTTCTGGCTCGGCGTAAACACTGAGCACCTTCCCCTAAGGCTCCATGTACCCAAATAGTCTATACTTTGGTCCCAAAGTACCTCTATAGGGACTACATTGAGGCCAAAGTATATACTATTTGGGTACATGGACCCTTAGGGTTACTGCGTCGGAGCAAAACACAGGCATCACGGATCTTCACCTGAAGCCAATGCAGCAAGCAGGCATGTGTTGCCTGGAAACCAAAGCTGTAATCTTTGCCATTGCTTACTGCTCTTTCTGCGAACATGCTATAATGCGCCTTGACCTTGTTCTAATTATTGAGGCCTCTGTTTCGTGATCCTTCAGTCAAGGGTGACTTACTCGGGGCACCAACACCCTGAGTATAACCTACTTAGTCAGTCCCTTGATTCTAAGACCCGTTTCAATCATGCATGCGCTCTTCAAATCTCTTCAGAATCCCGTTAATCCCCACAGACACTTGCAAATTCTAGGAAAGGTATTATAAGCCTGTGTACACGAATGGCAAGCCCTACAAAACCCTTGCAAAACGCAACGACAACTCCTTACACGCAATCTAAACCTAAGCCCCTTGTAGAACCCTGCACGCCAATATCAATCCTAAACCTATAAACACTTCTCAAACCTTAGTAAACCATCCGAGCACTAAACAAGACTAGGCCTCAACAAAAGACTTTAAACCCTAAACCCTAAAAACCCTTAACCCTAAAAACCCTTAACCCTAAAAACCCTAAACCCTAAAAGCCATAAACCCTGAAACCCTAAGCCCTAAAACCCGAAACCTCAAAACCCCAAACCCTCCACCCAACGAGCTCCAAGGCCTTGCCGCTGAATCCTAAACCCTAAACCCTAAACCCTAAACCCCAAATCCCTAAGCCTGAGGCCCTGGCTCGGACGTCCGCGCGATGAGGTTCCTTCCTGCTCCTTGTTTAGGGTTTAGGGTTTAGGGTTTAGGGTTTAGGGTTTGGGATTAAGGGTTCAGGGTTTAGAGTTTAGGGTTTAGGGTTTAGAGGTTAGTGTTCAGGGCTTCGGCTTTGTGGTTTACCTATAGTCTCCATTGTAGTTCATTTTCTTGGTTTAACCAATTATATATTAAGGATTGTATAAGGTATCCCCCGAAAGGAACTACAAACCTGCTCCTTTCTGAGAACTTTAGCAGGGACCCCTAATAGGGACCCTTAATCCCAATACCTTAAATAGCCATTGTCTACAAGGGTCCCTATTAAGGGTCCCTCCTAAAGCCCTTAGATCCTTGTTTAGGGCTTAGGCTTTGGGGTTTAGTCTTTAGGGCTTAGGCTTTTGGGGTTTAGGGTTTAGGGTTCGGGGTTGGCGGTTTAGAGCTTAGGCTTTGGGGTTTATAGGGTTTAGGGCTTAGGCTTTGGGGTTTAAGGCCTAGGCTTTGGGGTTTAGGGTTTAGGGCTTAGGCTTTGGGCTTTACGGTTTGGGGCGTAGGGTTTAGCGCTTATATGTAGGCTTTCGGGGTTTAGGGGCAATATACGGGCTTTGAGAATTAGAATTGGGCTTCGTGGTTGTAGTATACAACAACATACTTGAGGATTTGGGTTTAGGGTTTAG
>CAJNDV010035785.1:0-24454 GCA_905221635.1 Symbiodinium sp. CCMP2456
AAAACCAAAAAAAATACCTAAAAAAACCAGGTGGACCCTCGACTTGAGACCCATCCTTGTGACTGTTATACAATTTCTAGCATCCATACACCAAAAACCAAAAAAAAACACAAAAAAAAACCAAAAAAAATACCCACAAAAAACCTGGACCCCCAATTCTCACACAGTAGTGCGCTCTGATGGCGCTAATGCTTTTGAGTCAACCTGCAGTCAAGCACTGATCCAGATTATGCTGGTGGAAGCTGCTCGTTGAGGGGCCCATCCAAGCTAGCCCAGTTGTGTTTTGTCGGTTCGCATCGAAGGTTGTGAGGGTTGCCTGCCGGCCGGAACCCTGCGCAGCTTTAGAAGTGGGCCCTCGTGGAAGACGCCATGAAGCTTCTTTGGGCCATTGTCAAGTCATTGTGGCTGCCAGGATAAACTGCGGGTGGCTGTGCCCAAGCCGGAAGGTATCTTAAAGCCCATTCTTTGCAGCCATTTCCTTGGTTGCTTGGTTACTGGCTTCTTTAAATGACCTGTGAGCCTCTTAGTGTTAGGCCAGCCCTGCGACCCTTCCAAAAGGGCCACCGCCTGCCGTCAAGTTCCGATGTGCCATTGTGGCTGCCAGGATAAACGGTAGGCGGCTGCGCCCAAGCTGGAAGGCGTCTTGAAGCCCATGTTTTGCAGCCACTTCCTTGGTCCAGCAGCCACCCAGCGCCTCCACCCGCCCCACCCTCCCGCGAAAGAAGCAACAGCTGCGGCGGCCAACACCTTAAACCATCAGATCTATAGATACTCCCAATCGCCCAGAGTCGGATTTCGTCTCTCTGGGATTCTGCAGATTCTAAGGCTGCTGCGCTTTCTGCAGGCAAGCCACAGGCAGCATTCCTCCAGCCCGGCTTCAAGATTTTGTCCTCCTTTTGGGTATGGTCTTTTATATAAGGATTATAATCTTACCGGGATCACCCACAAAAAAAAACGCTACTCAATTGACCTGTGACTCCCTCAGCAGTGTTGGGGCAACCCTGCGACCCTTCCAAAAGAGCCACCGCCTGCCGTCAAGTTCCGATGCACCACTGTGGCTGCCAGGATGAATGGTGGGCGGCTGTGCCCAAGCGGGAAGGTATCTTGAAGCCCTTGTTTTGCAGCGAGTAACAGGTAGCTGGAAAGTCCGACCGCGAGCTCACAACCCCTCATGTGAAAAGGATGCAAGTATCATCAAAGAAGTGAAAACCTGAGCACTAGGATTACTGCCATGATAAAGAATCCACAGCACGTAGTCTTGGTGAGACGCGGAGTCTACACTCAAAACAGCTTCTCAAAGAGCACGAATATGGTCACTGGCTTTTCCAGTTGACCTAACATGCTCTGTCGTCTGCGCTGTAAATGTCAATGCTCGTGACCCTTCTGTCTGCCTGTGCAAGAAAGCGCGCAGCTCTACATGTGCTTCAAGGTCCTGCAGAACAGCTTCATGGGTTTCAGCAAGGTCTCAACTAATGCTTCAAAATGTTTGCTGCCATTTGCACCGGCATGCGCCAGGCAAACAAACTCAAAGCCGTGCCAGAAGCTGGCAGCTCAGTCCTGCCACAAAAAATTGCGGGGGTTCGGGAAGGAGCAAAGGTTTCCGCTCAACAAGGGATTTCCAAGTCTAACCTAGATAAACACAAGTTGAAGTCAACCATGCCTCAAATTGCTGAGACCAAGCGGAACACCAAGCATCTAGCTGCTCATCTCCATTCATGTGGTGTCTTGGTTCCTCAATGTTGATGTACGACTTACAGGGCTTGAAATGCTCCTACGGCTACCGTGGTCGTCCCTCGTGTTGGAGCATTTCGAAGAGCGCTTTTCTGATGCAGATTCTGGCAAGTGCAAGCACACGTTGCTCTCGCAATTGAATGTTGAGTCACGAATTCCGGCGGCTCGGTTCCCAGGGTGCACTCGTGTAAACCACCCACTGAGGCTCAAAGTTGCAAGACCTTCCTCAATCCAGCACCAGAAGTACAAATTTGCCATCTTTCAAAGCCGATTCAACCAATTGTTTGGCTACGAAAAGTGCGTCAAGTGATGTGAGGTTACACGGGATTCCAAGGTCTGACCTTGATTCTCCTATGCACACAGCTTGGGGTTTATGGTTTAGGGCTTAGGATTTAGGCTTTCGTCATGATTAGATCTTTTTGGGAGCTGGCACAGGACTGAGAAGCTTGCGCAGCATCGTAAACCCTAGACCCTAAACCCTGAACCCTGAAAACACCTGCACCCCAAATCCTAAGCCTGTGCATGCGTTGTGTTGCGTCCATGAATCAATGAAGCCGCCTAAACCCGAAACCCTGAATCGAAACACAAGCCTTGGGCTGAGCTTTCTGTTATTGCCCAAGAGCAGTTGCCAGGGACTCAGGTCTGTTGAGTGTTCTGCAGCAGTGCATACGCAGCGTGTGCAAACTCGGCTGCAAAGTGTGCGGCAGAACTGCATTTCTCTCTAATCTTGCTAATTTCGGCTGGCAGTACAGGCACAAATGCTAGCCAGATGCGAACAAAAAGCTAGCCAGATGCGAGCAAAAATCGCGTTAGCTTCGGAACACAAAAGGTTTACTCAAAAATCCGGCCTCAGGTGTAGGTTAGACCTTAATTCTCCTACGCACACAGCTTGGGGTTTATGGTTTAGGGCTTCGGATTTAGGCGTTCGTCATGATTAGATGCTATTGGGAGCCGGCGCAGGACTGTGAAGCTTGCGCCGCATCGGAAACCCTAAACCCTATCTTTCGCTTAGCGCGACTCATGCTGTGAAATCTAGCTTGTCTCGTTTCACTTTGCGGGTGTATTTATTTTCGGTCTCAAGGCCAGAAAAAACCACCAAAGAAAGTGAGAGGCTTGCAATCGTCCAGTGCAAGTGTTGCAGTGTTTTGAGCCTCCGTGGTCCCGGCTTGGCTACACCGCGCTACGCGCGTCTTGCGGCACCTTTGCGTTTGCTTTCGCCGCTGCGACCCCAGCGCATGTACCGTCGCTGCGCAACGCGTGCAGCTGGACTTGTCTGCTCTTCTGCCTTGCGTGTGGTGCCGATGTGGCTGGTGCCGACAGTGCAGGGTGTGGGCGCAATCGAGGCCGAAGGTTTGATCCATCCACGAGGTAGAACAGATCACGGACGTCCGCCAGGAGAGCGGTGACCACCTCTGCCACAGTGGTCATGAACGTTGCACGGTATGCCGGCGCTACCTTGCTTTGCATTCTACAGCGGCCTCTCGGGAGCTTTCAAGCAGCTTCTGTGATCTTCTGTGCATCTGCACCTGTAATGACTCGTCTCGAGCAGGCTGGAACGCTCTGTGGGTAAGATGCTACGAAACCGCGCAGACAGTTGGAATTTTTGTATAAACAGACACCTATACATACCTGCGTACATGAACCAGACATGCAAGCAGCAGCAGCAGCCGTGATCCAGTACCGCGTGCGCCGTGCCTAGACTTGGCAAGGTAGCTGGGCTGCTTGAGCCTGTGGCCATGGATGCCCCCCAGCACGCCGAATGTGATATCTGTGTCGCGTCACCTGGTGCTTCTGGTTCTTGTGTGTAATTCAACGTACGTAGTTGCAGTCAACTGTGCTTGGCTTGCCTCCCACAGAAATGTGCTCAGCCTGAACTACTCAAACATTACAAGCTGGTCTGTGCCCAGGAAGCAGAGAGACTTGCAGACTCCGCGGCAAGTCAAGGACCCCTGCGACCTGCCCGCGCAACAAACCCTGCAGAGTCACCTTGGTGTCAAACCTACACCTACCAGCATCTTGTACAAGTTAAGCTGTTTTGCCGGCGCCTGGTGAGCCTTGCAAGCTCAATTCCTCTAAGCCGTGCTATTCCGGCCGCCTCGTCAGACTTCTGTGGGTGATGTCGCACCCGTCTCCAGCCATGTTCTTCATCCAATGTTGCTGCAATGCTTGGTATTTTGAGAAGACTCAGTTTGCAGATTTTGTGTGTTGCGGTCTCATGGCTGATTCCATTATTCGGTTGACCTCTAAAGCTCCATGGTGACATGTGTCATTTTAAATTTAATTCCATTTTTATTATACGACGAGAAATTTTATTATATTCGGTTCTAACACAGAAATTCATGATTGGAAAAAGAAGGTAAAACCAATAATTTGTAGTTTCTCTCCAATCCTAATTTCTTGAATTCGTAAAAATATTTTATCTATATATGTTTCTCTAAGAATGCCTGCTTCTTTAATAATAGGCCCAATTATTTATTCTATACAGCGCTAGCGTTACGCGCCCTCTATGGGGTGTAGTATGTTTCGGGGTGCTTAGGGTTCAAAGTTTTGGAGAAGTTTATAGGTTACGGTATGGGAGTCGGTTTAGTTATCCTAGGACCTAAAATTTCCGGAAAATTTAGAAGCTTAGGTTGTAGCTTTAAGAGGGCAGGGGACTCCCCGGTAGTCAAGCTAGGCTCAGCCTTCGATTTTTTTGAAAATTTGGGGATCTGGGTAGCTCGACGCCTCGGTCTCGAAATTTGGGGCAAATATTTAGTTATGGTTTCTCTTTTTTTTTATTTTTTTAAGATCGAAAATTTTCGGAAATTTTAGAGAACGAATATAGTTTTCTAATATCTTATTATCCAAATATAGAATATACATTATAATTATTTTATAGGCTTGTATTGGAATATTGTGCTTTATTTTTTTTTTATGATTTATTGATTATAGGGATATTCTTCTGAAGTGCTATGGAGTAGCGCTTGCATACGAAAGTTTAGTATTTCTCTTTCTATCTGTATATCTATTTCTATTTCTCTCTCTCCATCTCTCGCTCTCCATTTCTCCATTTCTTTTTGTATCTTCTATTTCTCTCTCCGTCTATTTTTCTGTTTGTCTCTCTATTTATCTCTCTATCTGGCTCTATATATCGTTCTATCTCTCTATTTCTATGATATAATTTATTTATTTAATATTATTTATGGCTCTATATGGTGTAGCTCGCTTCGGGACAGCCGGTATTTAAAATAGTGGGCTTCTTTAATGGTCTCGGGCTAAGCTAAATCTTCTAAGTTTAGGGAAAATTTAGGAGTTTGGGTAGTTCAATAGTTGTAGAAAGTTAATTTAATTACGTATCTTATTTATTTATATGAATTATCGATGATAGGGATTTTCTTCTGTAATTTTATGGAGTAGTGCTTGTAGACTCATTTATTTCTGTGATATAATTTGTCGTAATTATATTCGGAGCGAGGGGCACAAGGAAGCGTAGTTATTTATATATAATATATAATATAGTTTATCAAATTATCGTTAATTCTTATGCAGCTAGATTGTAGAGAGCAAAATCTATATATGGATATTGCAGCTTTATATTATTGTCATCTCTCCCTGATTATGCAAAAGATATCGTATTTTATTTCTGCCCTCGGCCTTCGGTATGGCACTCTGGATACAACTTGTCGTAAGGTGCCGTCATTTGAAGCTTGATTTCAGCTTTGGGATGGCTGCTGCGCAACCCGAAGTGAATAATCGCAGGTTACCTCTGGCGCCCTGAATCGGTGTCAACGTATATGATTACTGTAGATATCTAAGTCTCCGTGGCTGATTTTGACGTCGAAAAATTACGTATAAGAATTCGATATCAACTTGTCTATAGCTGCTCCACTATACGAGATTTGTGCCTTCGTGCTGAGACCTGGCGCTCGGAATTTTCTACAAATTTTCAGACCTGAACTGTCGTTGCCAGAATACTGCCAAGCTGCATATTCCACTTGAGCCCCGCTGCTGGAAGCAGGGTCAACTCTAGTTTTTATTTATTTATATTTTAGGAATTCTAGGAATTCATTTTAAAGGATGAATATAATTATATATTTTTTAGATGAGATATAGAAAAATATATTTCTAAATTATGAATATCGATTCTTATAAATTGGATCATATATAAAATTTTAGCAAATAGTATTCTTTTTAATTATAGGTTATTTTCTTTATATATATATATTGAAAAAATATATATTTCTATATAGTTATATGAGAAAATTTCAAAAAAATATGAAAAAATATATCTATATAATAAATCTAAATATTTGAAATATCCATATTCATGATCGTATTCATATATATATATAAAGATATTCTAGAATTCTAAATTAATTCATATATAATCTCTAGATCACGAAATTATTTAAATTAGAAAAAATAGATTTTAATAGATAAAATGAATAAATATTTATATATAGAGATTATTTCATATTCAGACCTACGAAAATTATTATTTTTTTAGAAAAGATAATTCATTATATCTTTTTATAATGATTTAAAGAAATACCAAGTCTATATAATAAAATTGCTTTCTCTCAATAAAGTCACGCTTGCCAAGCTAGTATCTATGCTAAAAATGATCTGAGAATTATATGAAAAAATCTATTGCTAATTTTTTTGATTTATTTCTATCTTCTCCCGTATCTTTGCTTGCTAGAATAGAAAAGCTCTCGCATAGATTAATTTATAAATTAACGAGCTGAAAATTGAAATATTTTGATATGGCATTCTTAAATTATATATAATACGATTCAGTATTCTATATACTATCATAAAGATATATGAATTATTCCTTCTTGTTTTTTTGCATAAAAAGCTTCCTTTCTCCGTATATCTGCTTCATATATTCTCTTTATATGGTTTTTTGGGACTTCATTGGCAGATTTCTTGAGGACCGTCTTGATGAGGTTGATATAAGAAGCGGGGCGACGATAACGATACTTCTTATTGGTAGGCTTGTGGAGGATGCGGGCTATCTTGATAATCCTCGTGCGACAATTGAATATACTTAGATATTGATATGAATTCTGATAGATCAGATTCTTCGGAATCTTCATATATAAGAATATATAGAAGATATATCTATCATGCGTCTTTATATAGAAATTAGAAATATAGTCATGAAAAATATTTATTCGACTATAGAAGAATTGATAGAATATAGTCATAAATCAAATCTACGGATATGAATAGGCGAGCAGGGATAGGAAACAGACTGAACATTTATATAGAAACGATCAATAGAGCAATTCTTCGTCTGCTTGAATTCCTGATCTATCGCGAAGGATTTCAAATATGAACATATCTTGATATAGAGCATATCATTGAGATAAATAATCCCTATCATAATCTTCTCCAAGATATTCCTTGCGATCATATTATTCTCCGACTCTTCTATAGCAGTCACAGATAAGACCATGCAACTGCGGGGACCCAAAGCCATAAATCAACCATTTTGCCGTGCTTCTTGGCACCATCCTTTCGTGATCGTCTCATATATATAGGAGGGATTTGTGGCACTTCGCCAAAGCCTTTTCGCGACTATCGATGACGACCTCGTTCACGGTTCACGGCAAGCCATTCCGCCAAGGAGAACTGCTTGCGATATCCTTGATCGGGCGCTTGTATGACGTCGCTTCGTATATAACCAGAATCACTTCATTATAAATACTCAAGAAGTCTTTCTGGATTCCCGGAGGAGGTATATTATCTCCAGATAATCAAGAAACCAGCCAGTCGGATCACGAAGAAGATCAGGATTTACGAAAGACAAGTCCTGGATAATATGCAAGCGCTCCGAAAGATCCAATTCTTTGAAGAAAGGAGGTAAGCAAGATAATAAGCTCGTCCTATGGGATTAATCGAAATATTCCCCTGGCATGGATCACCGCCATATCATCTGAGGATAAAGTATCCCTGCCCATGAGAATATATACAATTCGATGCTGTAGCTGATGACAGGACTTTCGACGATCATAGGCCTCCTCGATGATTGGAATTATCATAATTAAGTTCCTGGATCTTTATGCATTCCCCGAAGCGCCTTTTAGATATGAAGCCGTAGTTGATTCATGATTCAATATCTTTATCAATTACGAATTTCTTCTAAATGTCGCGGATAAAGTGATCATTGAGATCTATCTCCTGGATCCGGATATTTATATGATTCCAAGTCAATTCAGTGGATTATCTGAATTCCGCTCTATCTAAGAAGATACCATAATCAAGAGTCGAGATTGCCAAATCGCCGAATAAGGTCTTATCTAAGATAATCTCTATTCTCTTTCTGATTCCGCCCTTGCCGATCTGAAATAGCATCTTGGAAATATATACGCGATGGAAAGCTGCGTGCATGAAATACAGCTTGTTTTGATATGCAGGCTGCTTGTCATAGTAGACAGATTTAATGAAGAGGCGCAAAACAAGCGGGGTCTGACGAATATCTAAATTGAGATATTGATTTATCTTCTCATATAGGAAAACGAAAATGAGCTTGAAGAAATAATTATATTGAGAGCTTTTGGATAACACCTCCCACTTGTCGCTATTATAGATATCATCAAAAGAGATTCCATTCGATTTTTATATTGGACTATGCCACTCGATCAGGAACAACTTGGACAGGACCTTGATATGGTGCTCGCATTCCAAGGATTTCCTAACCTGTACGAGCCTGTCAGTGACTCATCGACTCCATGCAGCATGCCAGGTCTTGTTATAAGATGATCATTGTTCTGCTTCGCGACGGAGCGAATTTATTCAAGATTTTGGGGATAATATATCTGAGATTCTGGATGGTATCCATAATATGGATATTCGTGTCCGATCATGACCAAGCTGGATCCGAATTTTCTGACTCTGCAATCAAAATCAACTGGATGAACAAGCATTCGAAGGCGAAGAAGATATCCCCATGCTTCGATCACGAGCGATATTACGCAAACCTAAGTTCCATTATCGTAGTGAAATATCTATCTATGATATGATCATCAGATATATCGATCAATATGTATAATCAGTATCTTTTTTGCTTATTCGTTATCATATAGTTCTACGCATTCAGTGTACAGATAATTTTGCATGGTGCGAGTAGATGACGGATATCTTCTCGTATCTCAGAGAAGATATCCTGATTCCATTGAGAATTTTTCATATTCGATAGGCAAGGGATTCATTTTGATATGGTCGTGAGATCCAATTTGGCCATTTTGAATGTCTGGCACAGGGAATTCTAGGTCTGAGAAGGCACGGAATCTGATCATATCAAATTTCTATATAATTTCAATATAGAATAATTATATAAATGAATCTTTCTATAAGAAGACGACCTATCAATTATAATTCTAAATTTAAATTCATATTATTAAATTCTTCCTTATTAAATAGCGATGTATATTAAGATTCGTTCGAAATTATATAGCAGTATCATTTTAAGTCTGAATCAATGAATATTCTCTAGAAATAAAATATCGAAAATTAATATCTATTATCAGCAAAATCAGAAAAACTTATCATCCTGGATCGATAATTGAAAAAAATTATTATTCAGAATTAAAAAAAATTTATTCTCCATTTATTTATACTAAATTTCATTACCAATATCAGTATATATATATCCATAAATATATATATATATGTCTTCAATCAACTAATCCGAAAATCAAGAATATCAGTATTTTTTTATTAATTATCAATTATCGGTCTTTTCTTTTGATATCTATATGTATATATATTCGATATCTTAAAAGAAGTTCGAAGAGAAATAATAAGTTTCCTACCGCCGTTCAGCTCCCTTTCTTTTTGGTACGACGAGCGAAGCCGTCCATATAGCTTTGTTATTCCACCCCTCAAAACTTCAAGGGAAAAAATCCTGCCCGGGCCCACGGGATAGGGGAGGAGAAAAGCTTTTGCACCTAACCCCGAAGGACCCATTCAAGTAAAAAAAGGAAATTCAAGAAAACCTACTAAGCATGAAGGACGCCACGATATGCCATGGCTCCCAGCAAAGACCAGCCGGGGAGTACCTCTATAAAAGAAGGACAGGCTCCCAAATGCCGCACCAAAACAGACAACAATGAGGTGCGATAATGATAAGGAATCAATGGGGCGCTGGCGCCCTGGACCAATGCAAAGTCACAAAGGTGTGCCTGAGCGCTCCAATATTATTAGCAATCGAGCAGGTAGGTCTAATAGGCCCCTGAAGCCCAGTGATCATACCTTTTCATCAAAGTGGTATTACCGTAGTGGGACCATAAGGCAGATACACCGGTACACAGATTCCCCGACGCGGTCAATATCAGTTCTATAGATTTCTGCAAGGAGGATAGAATATCCCCAGCCTCCCAGCCTCCCTAATAGAGAAAATTCCGGGATATAGGGCACAAGGGCAGCTGCATCGCAAAATACATATCATAAGAACCTTGATTATAAATATCTATCTATTTTCGCCCCCCTGGATCAGCAGCTGGATCTGGTCCGTCGAAAAGATATTAGGGTTGATATTATTATGATCCCAACCAAAGAAAATTCATTTTGCCCACTCAATCTATTTTCTTTCATGAGCTTGCCGCCAATCCCAATGATCTCCGAGACGATTGCAAGCCTAGTCGCGGGAACGGAGCCAGCGGCTTCGGCAGGCTTATAGAAAATAAAATTCCTCGATCGGATGATAGTCAGACGAGCCTCACTACGGATAGAAATACCTATCTCATTTTTTGATGCGGACCAGAATAATTCTTCGATCTCGTCGTGCCGAAATACGATATGATACGAGATCTTATCTCGACACCTGTAGAAGAAAATCTATCAGCTCCAGTGGCTCTCGCTTAGCCGCAGGGCGGCGAATTCCGCCTATCAGTGGGAACCCGGTCAAGGGATACGGTTATGTCAGAAGTCTCCTTTACTTGGTCCTTTCTAGCTCCTGTTGATATGAGATTTGAATAAAGATGGGTCATTTCCATAATTCCGAGACGTATAGTCCCGGGCTCGGAGTGAATCTCATATATTGTCTCAATTCTCAAATCTATATTAAAAAATATTATAATCCATAATTTAGTTAATATAAGAATTCCAAGAAGATTCCGAAATCAAATAGAAGATAATATAATCTCATAATTTATATTGCGGGGGGCATCACTTATGATCGGTTGAGGGAATGATCGGGCGTCTTACAAGGCTCAGATTGGTAATCCATATGGGCGACGAGAAGGAGAAAGTCTAATTTTATCTCTTATCGATATCTTTTCAGGAGATAATAAATTCCGACGTTATTTATGATTTCATCGGGCAATATTATAGATAGGTGCCCGGATTCGAAACGAATTTTGAGAATTTCTCTAGCTCGTCGCTCAGAAATTGACGCCATCTTTCTTGGCGGCCGTACAAGCGCGATTGCAAACAAGATCGCGGGTCGAAATCCAGGCTCGAAGCGAGTCTCGGCTACCTCTCCGGCTTGTCACTGGAAGGTTGGAGCTTCCAGATCGATCAATAGTTGCGCATATATTATATTCCATTTCCGTACGATCGGGGGAAAATGCTCAATTATGTCTGAGGATGGATTTCATCGAAAAGCTGATTTATGAGGAATCTCGTGTTATCAGCTCCATCGAAATAATTGCACAGCACCACAGAATCTATTAATATTATTATTATAAAATAGAAGCGACACGAGAAAGACGGGACGTCGAATTCTTCGATAATATTCAGTGCTTATCCCGCCATATCTAAGGAGAATCTAGCTATTATAATTTCTGAGAAGGGACTGGTTCTTCGTCGCGACCATCTCTCTTATTTCAACCAAGGACGATACTATTAATTTCTCGAAGTAACACATTCTATCATATCAAATATCCCTGATTTCCTAGTGGAGGATTTCTGAGAATCCTCCCAATTCCTGACAAGTCCTCCAGGTAATCTCAATATCAATCTTCTCGCCAATTGTTATGGCCGCCATTATCATCTCCCGGGCGGGCATAGATAGAGCGTTAGATACTATTTTCCTCTTCTATTTCAATCGGGCTATCATTATTAAGCGAGAGCTAATCTTCGAATTAAAATATTTTGATTTTTTTTTTATATCTCCTATGATCTCTAGATTATTTAAAACCAGAAAAGAAGCAAATATCTTCCGACGATTTCGACGAGAAAATTGATAATTATAGATCTTCTCCATATTTAATAATAATTTAAATTATATATTGCCTGACGACTATTCAGAAAATCAAATATTTGCTGCCCTTAAGCAAGAAATTACGAATCCGTATCTCGGGAGACTGTCCTATCCATAGCTATCAGTTGCCTGAGCGAAGGCAACCAAGATCGAATCTCCCTTATACCGAGTCATAGAAAAAATGACCGATAGATTTTTTATCGAAATCCAGCTCTATTTCCTATAATAACAATTTCGATTTCAATTATTCAGAAATATTGCACGATGAGCGCACATATAAATATATCTAATAATATATTTATATCAAAATATATTTCTAGTTATAATTATTGAAAATATAATCATAAGAATCCAATCTATTATCGATTATGAATCAAGACATATCTATCAAATTTTTCCTTCCTTCGGAGCCTTCCGAATATCTCATCTTCCAAATCCATAATTCAAAAGATATCTATTTTATTTTCTTCTCAAGATTATCTATTATATCTCATGCTATCTAGAAATCATTTCGCTTATTCATTCAAGAAATTATATTATAATCAAATATGAAATTAGAGCTCTTCCCCCGAATTATATATATATATTTATTGAAAGATCAATAATAATAACGACTGAATGGAGAATAGTATAAAATCTGGTAAGATATATTCGAGAAATTATAAATAAAATAAATATCAATTCGTTTAAAAAAAATATAATTTATAGAATAATAGTTGAAATTACAAATATCAGATTCAAGAGAACGACAAAAGCTTCTCACGAGCAGGAGAAGTGCCAAAGGTCGTCGCAATCGAAATTTCGATATATTTTATAATGCCTAGCCTTATTAGAATACTATCATTCCCCTATAGCTACGCAACTAGCATTTTAAGTTGTATATAGCCTAATGCGAAGAAAAATAGAATGAGTTAATGAATAACTAAAATTCATTATCGAATTTTTCTGCAATATTATGGGGGCGATTATTTCGGATTTCGCCTATTGAGGCTCGTCGTTGACAAGGTGCTCCAATTGAATCTTCCATAGCTGCAATTCAATATAGAAATTAGTTATTCCGGTTCACCTGCGGCGGGATTCGAACGTGCACCAAACAGCCACTCTTTCCTGCCCAAGCTTCGCTCTCTGATATTATCGAAGCGATATTTGAAGATTGCACGATATAATGAAATTTGACAGTTATGGACTGTCCTGGGCATCAAATTGCGGAATATTTTGTCCCAGAGCTTAGGGGAGAATTCGTCTATCGGGCTACATATTTTACCGAATAGAATCGGATAACTAATCTCCAGCTATTTGGAGGTTCCTTCATCTGATGTGCTGCCATTCGTGGCATTCGTGGCTTGTACGGATAACCAGGCCCATCTTGAAGCTTGGAAGAGTAGCACGAGCAATCGAAGACGGGATATCCAGATTGCTTGGGATTGGGAACATGGGGACGTTTGTTATTCTGCGGCCTGAAGCAGTCCCGCTCAGGAAATGAATTTGGAAGAAATTTTCGAATAGATTACAGAATAAGGATTAGGATAATTGATTCCTTCGGATTCGGAGGATCCTAATTCCGAAAATTTATTCAATATTTATTTCATATAATTGATCTATTCTGAAAAATTATTCTGACCCGATCTCTCCTTGTCTGAATTATTCCGATAATTATTCCCATCCGCTCTGTGCCCAGAGCTATTCATAGAGCTATTCCATGAATTGCCCCGTCCATTTGCGCGAGCCGGAGGATTGGACAAGAATCGCTCTCTATAGAAGCGAGGGGGATGTATATATCAAAATATTCGGAGTTGCATCGTAGCGGGCTGCCGGGCGCAAACCTGAGATTTTTGATTAGATCTGTGTTGCCGAAGATCAGCTTATGGCGAGCGTGATCCCATACCCGGTACCTAATAAGAACTACTAGGGCGTGATTTTATATAGATGGAATAAAATCAAAATAAAATCTCTTAGTAGAATATAAATCTATGAGATGAATCTAAATTATCGAATAAATATCTTTTATAATAAATTATATCATTTATCTTATTCATCGTAAGTTCTTCTCAATTATCTATAGATCTTCGATTTCATAAATCTTAAACCGAAGATAATCAAGCTTAAGAAATCGAAATCTATTTAATCTAATGTTTAAGATCTCGAAATATTTATCGTGCTCGTCCTTGAGAAAAATTATGTGATTTCAAATTATGCATTTAATAATAATATATAATATATCTATGTTCATTAATTTTTCTCCTCTCATAAAATTATATGTTGATCCCGTAATTCTATGATGGATCTATATCTAGGCCTGTTCATAAAATTATTTTTTTGATTTATTATTCTTTAGAATATCTTACGCCCCATATCTTCCAGCCTTGTGCAATTGCTTGCCAGCCTCCCGCCCCGTCCCGTAGCGCCCGCCCTGAGCTTTTAGTTATAATTCCATAAATATTTCTCCGAGCGCCGACCGCCCGGCCCCATAATGCCCAGTGATGTGCACCGCCGCGCACCGAGTCCCAGCTGATGCTCACCAGATCAGCCGTAGTCTTTATATAAACTTTCATAGAAGGGGTTAAACACGCTGCTCATCTGTCAGAGCCCCATTCATGATTGTCATGTTTCGTTTCTAGGATCGGAATGACCTCTCTAATTTATGATACCTCATGTGACTTGTCTCGAATTCAGGGGCAATGCATGAACTTCCTAATCAATCGTCCCTTTTCAAGTACCCTTCCAGTATCTGCTAACAGTGGCCTAACTTCTGTCCACTATACTGTATGGCACACAAGAAGCCCACCAAGAGATGTGATTTTAGACAGCAGCTTCGGCTTTTCAGCTAAGTGGTCGTCTGGCGATGGAGCTGTGCATGTCTAGCGTCTCACGATTGCTTTCAGTCCTCATGGCCGTGACTTCTGTCATCATGCGGAGGATAGGCTCCACGCGTCGGTTTGAATGTGGCATCCGCGCGCACATTGCTGCCTTCTGGAGGAGAAGGATCTGTTGTTGGGAACCTGATGAGCTGCTAGGCCCGCCCACTCGGTAAGTGGTGCCCGCGTCTCTTGCCAGTGATAGGTACGCATCACATGCTTCAGCCCATCGTCCGTTGTGCTGGAGATACCTGCACAGTATCTCTGGATCGTCCTTTGCATGCACCTGTAAGAAGTTCTTCAGGTAGGGAGACTTATAACGATACGGCGGGAGTCCAGACTGCATCATCCACTTCAATACGCAAAAATGGAAGAGCTCGTCTGCCTGGTACTGACGGCCTTCTAGACAATGTCGCAGCAGGGCGTCAAGAATGGAAGTGGCATCACTATCTTGAATGTGCGAAGGTAGCAGTTCCGGTAAGTCCAAGATGCGTGCACTGGCGCCGCCATCGTCCTGCAGCGGTTGCAAAAGGGCGAAGTTGCTCTGCATTCCAGGTCGCTGCCTTGCAAAGGACAAGAAATCATCCAGGATACCCAGAACGATTTGGTAGCACTCCAGGCGGGCATAATGGAGCTGCTGGATGCGAGGATTAGAGGCATCGTGTGGCCTCATGGCCTCATCCTTCGAGTCGCGCGCCTTCGCTACGCTGGAACAGAGCGCCACGAGTCCCTGGCAGGGTTGCTCATGGCCAGTATTGCACGGCTCCCCGTAGGTTACCAATGTTTTACAAGTAGCAACGGAAAGGCTATGTAAGTCACACTGCCCTAGCGATCGCGAAGAAGCGTGGGGTAGATGAATAACAACGACACAGCCCATGGCCCAAGCAAATCCAGTATTTAGAGCTGATAGCCATGAGAAGTAAGACGGCAATGGATACACTGCCACACAGCAGGCCCGGTATTCCCGTATCGACACGCATGTGAGGAATGCGAACTACATGCGTTACACAAACAACAAGAATGTCTGAAAGAATCACTGGTTGAGAGCTAGAGAATCCCATGCACATGTGCTGAGTCCGAAAAACGTTAAGGAATTAAAGCCCCCGAGCCTTGCACGCGCCTACAGCTCGCAGGCGGCCGGCAGCTTCTGTTAAGTTGACACGTGCCGCATGTCGCTCAAGAACGGATAACGCCCGATGAGTCAGATTGCTTAGACGTGCGATTTCCAGCATACTGGTGCCGGCTCCAGCAGCCTTCAAACTCTCCTGGACCATCCGAAGAACCTCAAAGCTTTCTTGAATTTCCAAGTCGGCTTGGCTGAACAGTGTGGGACATCTCGACAAATCTCGAGAAGCCACGACTCCGGCTTGCATCAGCCGTTGCAAGACCTGCTGTGCCTCTGGTTGACATACCAGATCGCGAAATGTTAACTCAGAAAAACGCTGGAGGATCTCTGCTGGGCAGGAGCCGGATGACATAGCCGCCGTGCAGCCCGACAAAAGATCCAGAAAGTCCAGGGCTTCAAGCGATGCCGCAACGATTCGTAGTGCACCTTGAGCTGCATCCACTTCTTCTTGCGAGATGCTAGCACCTGCAAAACCGCCGTCTGCGAGGCCTGGCTCCGTCCGGACAAGACGAGGGAGACAACGATCCAAAGTCATCTTGAGAAGCGACAGCTCAGATTGTGCATAAGATCGCTGGGGCTTTGAAAAGGCACACCTCCATTGAGCACCCTTGGCGACTGGTGCAGGGTCAGGAGGTGGAGGCCACCATTCGTCGGGCCGTTTCCGCTTTGGCTTTTCCGCCTGGGCAGGCGGCCAGGATACCAGCATCACGGGGGAAAGCCAGAAGGGCCTGATCAGCCTGCTCAAGTACGAGTACAGCCCTCGGAGACGTGCAGATAAGCGAGCAGCGGATTGAAACATAACAGGATATCCCAGCGGAGAAGTCTGTGCTGACATCTGTGGGCCCTGCAAAGAAGGCAGCACCTGAGAGAAGCCCATCTGCACAGAAAGCTGTGGTGACAGCAGAAACTGCTCGGTGCGCAGCAGCAGGACCTCTTCTGCAGGGTCTCGCAGGGGCGCTGTACTTGCAAGGGAGCTGCTCGGCTCCGTCAACATGTCGTTCTTGGCAACTCTAAACTTGTTTCGTGAAGCTGAAGAGGCATCCGTCTTGTCTGGCCTGGAAGCATTGCTGCGCGCTGAAATCTTTGGCATCGCTTGTGTCAAAGTTTGGAAACACATGGCGCAAACCTGCTCTGCTGTAAATTGGTTCACGAAGTCTTGCAGCTGCGCCATGTTTCCGTTGAGTAGCAAACCCTGAAGCACATTTATGGGCTGTGTCTTTCTGAGAATATGGGCACCGATTCCAGAAATTATAATGAAGGAAGGCGCTGGGACTAATTGCTGTTTCGCGAGTTCGCTGAGGTGGAGCACTGGCAGTACCAAGCCATTTCCTTTCGAGAATAATTGCTCGACTGGCTTGGATACAGGCCGTGGCAGCATGGCGATTCCCAAGATTTCGGGCACAGCAGAGCCACTTCGATGCAAATGAACAGTGTCGACATGTTCTGCCAAGCTTGCATGTTGGAGCCAGGGGGAACGATTGCGGCCCTGCCGTTGAGCGATCACCCGCAGGTCAGTGCTCAAAGCAACTACAGCGTTCACGGACTCCGGCGTCTCCGCGCCTCCAGCCCTTCCCCCGGCAAATGCCGATGACGCAGAATCATGTTCAGACACCTGGCACTGCAGCAATGTCACACCATCTTCCCACAGAGCATCCTTCACTCTCAGGTTCTTCGGGGCAAGAGCATCCAGAAATCGAACATGGTGAACAGCCACGGATGTAATTTGGCTGCATCGCTGTTGGGTTCCACTGCCCGGTGAGTTCACGTCAGATGTAGGCACACTCGAGGAAGCTCGAAAAACGCCCTTGAGAAAAACGCGAGTGCCATCTTCAGCGACGGCACAGGCGACGATGCTTCCCCCCTGAGTCTTCTCCACCGGCCAAACCTTGACCAGCCTAGGCGGTTGAGATGCAAGACCAGTCGCAGCTGCGACTGCACCGAACGGGTTCAGACCTCTGGAGTTCGCAGCCAGCAAGCCAGGGAAGAGCCTCGCCTTGATGCGACCCACTTCTGAAGCGATGCTTGACTGTGTTATCGAACAAAGCTGCACCAAAGGTTTCTCTTCCAGGCGTCCCTGTGAATTCCTTTGGCTAGCGGGCACATGAAAAATGGAGATGTTGGACAGAGATGACAAGGCAATCAGGAGTCCCCTTGAAGATTCTGTGGCCAGTTGAACAACAGTTTCTGATTGCCCGAACATGGCGACGCAGATGCGCTGCAAAGCAACCGGCAGCTGAGACTGCAAGTTCCAGGACACTGCAACTTTCCTGCACTTTCTCGGTCTGCGCAACCAGGAGGACTCATCTTCCGAGTATTGAAGCTCGTGTATGCAACCATCGTTTCCTCCAAGAAAAATTCGACCGCTCGCAGCATCAGCCGCCAATGCTGTGGTCAGAACATCATCGGTTGCCACAGCATACTGCGTAGGCATGGGCTGCAAAAGGCGATCACTTCCTGGAGCAAATCGCAGGGCATGCAGCGAAACCTCAAGCGGAGTTGCCAAAATCAAAAAGTAATCCGCATCAACCACGAAGTCTTTTGGACGAACGACGGCTGCTGCAATAACTTGCTGCGAGACCTCAGCGAACACACCAGAATGAAGCCTTGCTTTGACTGGCTGCTACGAGCTGCCTTGTGCCTACAGGGCCCGGGCCTGTCTTGAAGATTGCGGAACGGGGGCAGAATCAGCCGGCAAAAAGCATTGCCGGAAAACTGTGAAAACCAGAGGAATTTCGTTGTAAATTTCATATCGGACCGGTGCAAATCTCCAATTCGCATGCATGCCATCATTGGCTCGCGCTGCCCCCCCTGCTGCCCCATCTCTCGGTCTGAGCACATGTGGAACTACAACATGTGTGTGTGTGTGTATGTATATATATATATATATATATTACATAGATGCAAGGGCTCGGTTCCGTCGCACACCCTATGCCCTTTTCGGGGGCAAGCACTTCGCAAACATGTCTTAACTGGCGGAACCAGTGGCCCACTGTGTGCTTTCTATTGTCTTCGCGATTGCCAGGTCACCTACGAAAATGGATTTCAACACAGAGCTCGCTTCTACGAATGCAACAACTCAGGATCTCGCGCCCGTGTAGTCAGTCATCTCTTGCATATCCAGATCAGCATACTTCCAAAGCACGATCCTCGAGTCGAAAGAACGCCAAAACCTCTGAATTTCTGGAAGCATGCCTTGTCGAGTGAAATGTGCAGCGCCGAAATTTGGCAAGCCCTTGCCCGCAATCTCTGCAGTGAACTGGGGGGAGCTGAAGTCGTAGTCTGCACTGCCAACTCCAGCTGTGCACGACTCCTCCAAGGAAAGGAAATGGTCGTCTTGAGCTAGTGCCTCTCCGATGAGCCTTCCAGGAAGCAAAAGCTGCTGCCAATTCTCTTGCACTCCATTCTCCATGGGCGGTGCGCCAGAAGGTGCAGACTACTCACATATCCAGTGTTCATTCACTACCTACTCTGACTTGTCCGTCTTGCTCATTGATGTCACGGGACAGGCAGTAAGCGTCACTTCGTGGGATTCAGGGCTCTTGACTTTCATGCTTTATGCGATTCATGCAATCGCAACGCACCAGTCAGTAACCTCTTCCTGTTTTGCACCTACTGTACGAAATGCGAGTGCGCGTCATCCGGCATAGCTGAGCCTTGGGCTGAACCGTGGCCGCAAGTGACCGCTAGTGTTACTATCCATGACGAGCTCGAGCGGACAGCATCAAGTCTGGACACCTAGCCACAGGAATAGTCCTTCTTTGGGACTTGGGACGAATGGCGTGCAAGTACTGTATGTACAAGACTGGTGGATCTACAGGTGAAGCCCACCAACCGGTCGTCAATTGTCAGACTTCTCGTCATGGGTACATGGGCCTGGGTCATGTAACCGCAATGCCCCATGCCTCCTCTCTGGATGTGAAGGGCACCAAGACAGGCACGGGGGAGCATCACTGTTTGTCAGCTGGCAGGCTCCAAAGTATACGTGTGCGCAAAGCGACATCGAAACACAACAGAAGAATCACAGCTTGAGTGGAAAGGGGGTGGGTGGAGCTTTGCGCGACATTTCCGTGTCTGCTGTAGGGCTGCTCCCGTTGGGGACCAAGGCTTCGGCGTGGTGAGAGCTGAGCTTGGGCCGCTTCTTGCACGTCCGAAACTCTCAGTCGTTGATAAGTCATTGATAAGTATGTTTGCTTTCCAGCATCCTTCGTTGCGGTTTCGATCACCTGCTCGTTCTGCCGAAATCCTGCATGCTGCAAAGGTGCTAGGTTTTTAGGTCCAGTATGACAGATTAGGAGTCTGGAACACGGGTAATGGATGGGTCAGGGACTGGCGTCGGACCGAAATTCGGAGGGCGGAAACCAAAGCGGGAGCCAAAGTGTTAGAAGGTCGGCATGGCGAGCAAATGTCGACTTTCACTCGCGGCACAGGCAAGGATGGACGACCGGTCCAAGAGAACCGGCAACAGAGCCTTGTCGAGGCCAGGTCGGGAAGTGCCATAGGTCGGAAAGGGAGTACGGAAAACTTTGGGATCGAGACATGGTTCTACGCATCACGATCCAGGATGTAAAGCTGGTTCACAGCTACGAAAAATCTCAAGACAAACTTGCCTGCGACATCGTGGTTGTTCATTGATCTCAGCATGGAGGCTTCAAGTATCGAGTTGTCAGCACCTGCCAGTCCAATCCCTTACTCTTGATACAACAACAGCTTCTGAATACTGCTGCCGTACTTGTGTTGATGCTTCGATTCCCGCCCGTTGGGCAAGGTCACATCGCAAACCGAAAAAATGTATCGGGTCGATCAGCGGCCCGCAAGCACACCTTTCTTTTCAGCATCTGAACCTGAGCCTGTGCGAGAAGCACAGGGCAATAGAAATGTCGTCAGGGACTGCTTCCTAGTAACCACGGCAACAGTGCATGCGTACAGAAGGATCGAGCATGTCAATGTAGCTTTTGCCCAGAACCGCTTTTATCCTCGATCCAACACTCAGGCCCCATCTGTGTGCACGAAGAGCTCCGCAAAACTCTGACAGCTCGGATCGCATTCATCATGGACACAATCTCCTCCGGACTCTTGTGGCCGTTATCACACTCGGGACCACAGAGCAGCTAACTAACGAATGAGCAGTTCACGGGGCCTTTGGAGATGTATGCTTCTGCTCGGCCAGCTCTGAAACATGCGCTGCACCTTCAGAAAGAGCCAGACTTGACCAAGAGAAGCACTGGCAACTGCCACAACAGGCTGCGTCCACCGGGCCCTCCGACACAATCGCAGTTGTAGCGAGAAGCTTCGGCAAAGAGCCTCACCAGCCAGGCTGTACCCCGCACATCCCCCACCCCTCTCGGGCAGGTACGTTGCGCGATGGGAGGCGGGTGGGGAGGCATCCAACGCGCGCGAAAGGATTCCCTCTTGTGAGGTACCTGCAGGAGGTAGTTCGCGCCGGTAACCCGCAGAGAGGTATGAACCTGCGGAGATACTTGACACGATCGAAAAGATCCCACCTGCGAGGGGGGGTGGGTGGGTCCATCGCGCGCAACAGGAGTCCCTCTTGCTAAGGGTACCTCCTGGAGGTACCCCGAGCAGGTAACCCATGGAGAGGTATTGGAAGAGGAAGCTACATCCCACACAATCTCGTCGACCGGTACGGGTACCTAACCTGCGGAAGTTCCTGACGCGTGGGCTGGGGCATGTAATTTAATGTGACCAGCATGACATGTGAAACCTTTAGGATTGCCGGTTCGGCACCTCTCATTGGTGTTTCGTGGTTGGCCTTCACCAAATTACATTTAGGACTCGTACACACACACACACACACCTTCTATGCACTTTCCAGAATGCCTCGAGCATGTCCTCGGTGTTTCCCTGGATGCCATTCACTTCAGTGATCAGCATCCTGCTGGTCTGAGAAGCCGCGTGAAATATGCTGCAGTGTCTATCCCATGCAGATGTCCAAAGCGAGCCGAGCTGGATGTCCTTGGACGAATTAACATAGAACAGCCAGACGCACGCTGTTGCGAGTTGTACTTGGCCACGGAGCCCTGCATTCAGGTAGAGCGACTTCTCCTGATTTTACCGAACGATCGGTCCTGCGGGTGAACATCAACCACTGCCAGCACGCCTTAGATGTTAGATGTCTGGCTTGGCTGGAGTTCTACCGCTGCAAATGGTGAGTGAGCGAAGCGTGAGGCAGCGGCCGGTTCGGATGTGAGGATATAGCCGCACTGTCAGGCCTAGCCCTTCCAATCCTGGCACACGCACACAGCAGACATGGCAGTGCGCGAGAACCGCATCGCTGGGCAAACCTTTCTGCAGCTGAGCGGTAAAGCTCGGGTTGGGAACCCCTGAGGCGGGACTGGTCCGACATTCAAGTGAGAATCGTGCCGACACGCTTCGAATGCTTTTGAACACAGCGCTCCGTGCCTGCGATGTTGCAAAACTCTACCTGCGCAACTCTGCAACAAGCAATGTTGATAATTAGGCAACATAGAGTTCTGCGAGTGAGCTGATCGAATGGCTCAAGCTTTCACAGTATGAGGGGAACTTGGCGATCCGCCCTCCCCGCCCCCTGGAGGGTCTTCTACCTCGGGGGCATCTTCGGTTTGGTGGGGTGAGTGGGTTTTCAAGTTTCTTCTTGCTTGGAAATTTGGGCTTGCCACCGCAGTATCGTCTTCAAGGGCTTTGACCTCACTACGAGCGGTGGGGTTAAATCGCATCAGGGCGCGTTTAGTCACAACATCCCCCTTGTCACGCTCCTATCCGCGTTTAGTCGCATCACCCGTGTTTAGTCACATCACAAATATCGAAACCCCATGGGCAGGCGGTCCGGATGTGAGTTTCAACACATGTAACGACATGAATGGAAAGGGCGCATGGCACAGGTATCCGTGCCTATTTTGCGGTCACATCACCCCGTTTCATCACATCAGAAATATCGAAAACCCATGGACACGCGGTCCGGGTGTGGGCTTCAATACATGCAACGACATGGATGAAAAGGCCGCGTGGCGCAGGTTCGTGCCTATGTTGCAGTCACATCACCTCGTTTCGTCACATCAGAGATAGCGAAGCCCCATGTCCACGCCGCCCGGAGGCGGGTTTCAACACATGTAACGAAACTGTCCGCGTGCCGCGGGTATTCGCGCTTATTTTGCACTCACATCACCACGTTTCGTCACATCAGCAATAGCGAAACCCCATGTGCACACACGGCCCGTTTGTGGGTGTCAAAAATATACAACGAAATACATGAAAGGACCGCGTGCCGCAGGTATTCGTGACTATTTTGCACACACATCACCTCGTTTCGCCCCATCAACAACAGCGGCTCAAGATGCAGGATAACCAGCCATTCCCCATGTAGACGCTCGATTTCACAAGAAACCACTCAAGACAAACAGCAATAGAACTTTCCCCATGCACACGCTCGATTTCACAAGGAGGAGCTGGTGCTGATTGTGGAAGTGGTGGTAATTGGCCTGGGAATTGGAATGGGGGGGGCTCAAAAATGTGTATCCTATGTGGACCCAGAACGACACCTTGAGCGTAACTAGAACGATACCCTGAACGATACCGCCTGTGTGGCTGAAACCAAGAGCCCACCCAAGCTTCCAGCCGGCCTGCCATGTAGACGGTCAATTCCACAAGCACTCGTTCGAGACACACATACATGGCATCATTGCGTTTTAGCGGAATCCCCTCTTGCACGCTGGATCGATGCGATTCCACAAGCACCCGTTCGAGACACACCAGTTGTATCACGGCACATCGAAACCAGCCATTCCCCATGTAGACGCTGGATTTCGCCAGCACCAATTCGAGACACAAGTGGCAGCACAACATATCAAAACCACAGCCCCTCGAGCAAGCTACGCGTAGCTCAGGAGATGCGCCGTTGAGGTCCTGCCTTCTCCGGAGCGTTACTTGTCGTTGTCGGCTCCTTGTAGTGCGACTGCGAAGGAAGGGAACCTCGTCAAGAGCATGGTCGCGGCTGCAAACTGTCTTCAACCTGGAGATCTGGCTTTCAATCGAGCCGGGCCGACCTGCTGCAAGTCTCGAAGGGCGCACTTTGTTGGCCCCTTCGGCCTGCTTCTTCGACACCGGGACCGGCTGGGACTCGAAGGGTTTGTTCTTTGGCTTCGGCGCCTGGCAGTCCGGTCTTTGAGCCGCGACGGCACATGAGGTCTTGCATAGATGGATGTCAAACTTACCATGATTAAACTTAGTCTTGAGTGGGAGGGAAGGTGGGAGAGAGAGAGAGAGAGAAAGACATGGATGCTGAAAGCCGCCGCCTCGCGAGCTTCCTCCTCGAGTGCATCAGTGAGTGAAATGGCAGCTTCGCGATCTTCTCCTTGGACCGCTGGACAGTCCATCTCTCCTGCTGAATTCCCATCTACCTGGCTCGACTGCCGGCAGCCATCATCAGGACCGATGTCGCGGACGTCAGTCCGTGATGTGCTTCTGCCGTCACGAACTGAAGTCTGGGCTTCGGCAGAAGCCCCCAGTGTGAGTTGCAGCTCTTCCTGCCTATCGCCAGACTCTGTTAAAGCTGAA
>CAJNDV010035786.1:0-18858 GCA_905221635.1 Symbiodinium sp. CCMP2456
TCAGTGTTGCGCACATGCATGATTTATCAGCTTTGCTTCAGTAGCCATTTGTGTTGCACGGTGTGATATCCACTTGAACTGACATGCACCTCGCACGCACGTGGTTCTCGATACAGTGTCACGGCATGTCACGACACAGGACATGTTGTCTTATGGCCGAGACCACATGATGGCCTGGCGAGAACATCCGGAGTCTTTCGGCTGGCAAGTTCTCGGCGTCGCAACCGCGGCTCTCTCTCTGCGATGTGCCCTAAAAGACTAGAAGTTTCAGGTTTCCCGGGCTTAACGTCCTCAACGACTCCGACGCCTGTCTTCCTTGCAAGTCTCTCCACGGCGAGTGCAGTCGTGTGTTGCACCCCGGCATGTTATGCAGACGGGCAGTCAGACTGATCGCAGACAGAAGGCGCAGAAGTTATGGAGAAGGCCAGACGGATCGCAGACAGAAGGAAGATAAGCCATGCTGCGGTTTGATGGAGTTGAAAGTGAATGCGCTTGAAAGAAACTCGTGGCATCTCGGCACAGACTGTCTGCACAGATGGAAAAAGCAGAGTTCGTTGCACTGGAAGAGCGGGCTGGCGACGCGGCTGATCAAGCCTGTTGTTGAGGGACGTGTCCGGTCGTTGTGCGAGATGCTTCAAAGAAAAAGCAACATGGATGGGGGCTGAAGCTATGATAGCTGTTGCCGAATTTGGTGCCCCAGCCCCGACATAGCACTCAGCACTGCAACAGCACAGTACCAGCGCCGAGCTGTCAAAGCCTCATCCAAGAGTCCGTCGACGGGCATGGAGACAGCGAGCTGCGAGCCACAGAGTCCAAGGGCTACATCCGGCCGTCCGCTCAGCCCTGCTGAAAGTCGACTTCCGGATCTTGCACTATCGAGATTTTTAAGATTCTCAAGCCCAGGCCCACGGCATCGGAATCAGTCGCCGGACCCGTCCAAAGTTCTGGGTTCCATCACTGCAAAGACGGAGACCATTCCGAGGCACGGGCGAATTTCTTCTTTGGATGCGTAAGCCCAATCCCTCTGGAGCCCCTCGCCCTTGCAAGCCCCTTGCAGGCCAGCGGACGCTGTCCAGCGGTCAGAGGAATCGGTTACAGATGCAGAGGCTCCACCAAAGTCCAGCGGCACTGCGGAAGTGTCGACTCCAGGTGTGGCATCAGAGTGTACAGACGCAGACCCTTGCGAAGTGTCGGTGGCAGCGAGCCCCGCCAAGCAGATTACACGACCTGGGCTTGCCGCCCTAGCGGTGCTCCCTCTTCTGCTGCTACCCTGGTTTTTGTGCCGGGTGCTGGAGGTCCATCTATCTCCCATACAGTTGCACGTTCAAGGGACAGATGGAAGGGACCACCTTCCATCGGACATCTCGCGCCAGAAAGTGCTTGAGGTTATTCGTGGCAGCTCAGCCCTTCCGAAAAGGTGGCAGATATCAGAATCCGATGCTGCCGCTGGAGACCCCGTTGTGTATGTGACCACGTCCACAGCTAGCCGCTGGGAAGAGAGCCTGTTCGTCGAGCGCCAGTTTAGGCAACTCGAAGAGAGAATCCGTGCGCTGCTTCTGATTCGTGTGGCTCCCTTTAACCAGTGTGGGGACAGGGAGGAGCGCGACAAGGTGGAGGAGTTCATCTCGGAATCTTTGCCGAATCAGAAGCATTAGGATCTGCTTTGACTTCGGTCCGATCTGTTGTGTTTCTTTGGGAAACGTGTCTGTTTCATTGGGATCACCGAAAAGGAGCACAGCAGCTACAAGCATTTCCGAAAGCTCGTCAATCCAGTCTGGATCTGCTCCTGGGATGGTGAGCTAAAGAGTGACGACGCAGAATTGAGGCGATCTGTGAACGGTCTTGACAGGGCTCTATTGCCATCCTGGTTGGCCAATCTGGCAGTGCCGGAGTTTCCGTGGTAGGAGCGAACCTCGCCGGCAGCAGCGCTGCAGTTTCTAATAGCAGCCGGAATGTGCGGCGACTGCAAATTCCGTTCCTGAGGATGACTTAGCAGCTCTATGCCAACCCGCGGAAAGTCTGTCCGATTTGTGTGACATCTGGTAGTTCAGATTGACTGCACTTCAAGGGTGGTGGTACGTTCGGAACAAGTAGTTCGATTTTGGCGGTTCCAGTGCAGTCGCACGGACAGAGGTGGCATGCTGTTGCCTTCCTGAGGTGCTGCTCCAATACAATGCATTGTCTGCCGAATTTCGCAGCGCTCGAACATCATAGCCCTCACAAGCAACAAGTGGTGCAAAAGCTGGAGGTCAACTTCAGAGCTACAGCCGCTACAGTATTGTGTGAATCATGGCGTATGATGAATTCTAATTTCACGCATACTGTGCAGGTTTTGGCCTCATTTTTCTCAAATTGGGCCGTCATGCAATATTCAATACCCCTTGCAAATTGGGTGCCTTCCTGATGCCTAGCATATTTGGGAATGCCGAGAAGGCAGCTTTCATAGTGCGAGTCTGTTCATGCAGCACAGTACAGTAGCCGCCAAAGCACTGGGCAAGAGGGTAGTGCTTGTGCCATCATGTCTTGCGGGCCTGCAAGATGCCATCTCCTTCCTTGCGGCTGCCGGGGGGCGCTTTGCGGTCGTTTGCGAAGTCATGCCGAACGTCAATGCCTCTGTAACATGTGCAGCTACAGTGCAGCACGGACATCTCATCAGTTTTGTCGATCCGCTCATAGAATCTCATAGAGGGGCGCATGTAGGGTTTGTACTGGTTGGTTAGTCCGCCCACGTGTTCTGCCAGCGGCTCGTTCATCTGCTGAGGATGTTTCATGAGCTGCGTGTTCCTCCACCGGTGGCCCTGACTATCAACCAACGCAACCCATCTGAGAAGTGCATATTCAGTGCCTAGACACTTCTGTGTGCATCGTTCATGTAACCTGTACGATCATGTACGGTCAGAAGAAAGCGCCCATGCAAGTCTTGTGTTTGCTTAAGGCAAGGATTGGCCATTGACGGACTTGGAGCGGAGCCCCTTTGCCGGCCCCGCAGCATCCCACTCCGGTCTGAGCCCTAATCAAATAATTTTGCTTGCGACGAGGCGCAAAGCGGAAGCGTCAGTGGCTTGAACAGTTCGTGCCTAAGTGAATGCGACCGAGCAATTGCCGTCCCGGCTTGGGGCTTGCATTCTCGAGGTTTGGAGCTGACTAGGCATGCTGAGCGACTGCTTCAGCGCAGAGCTCACGCGGAGGGTCGCAGGCACCAGCCTTAGGTCACAAGGCACAGTGCAGATGAGAGGGCACGGGCGGCATGGGGCAGCCCAGTCAGGTCCGGCCGTCGCGGAGAAGGCGCAGCCGCACAGCGTCGCCGAGGGCGCTCTCGCTCATCTCATCACGGCTCGTGGCTGTCGGTGGCCAGGCGAGTGGGCTGGGATTGCTTCGCGCTTTGCGGAGCTTTGTTCGCAGATGGCGCCTTAGCGGCAAGAGATTCATCGAGATGTCTCAGAGAGGACAGTGACCTGTCAGGACATAGACCTGTGCATCCGGCTCCTGCCCGGGCCCCGAACCTCGAGGGAGGGGGGAGCTTGTTCGCACTCCCCACATCCTTGAAATGGCCCTCTCAGGCGGTGCTTCGCTCGGGCCAAGTACAAAGACGGCGACACCTTACAATCGCTGGTGGGATGTAAGTCAGATGTTTGGGATTGCTGTCGGATAGAGTAGTAGGCCGGGCGTGTCAAGTCTCGGGAGGTTCGTAATCTGTCGACTGTGGGAAAGACGCCTTCCAATCTTACGTTCTGACCTCAGTTCAGTGTTCTTGGACGGTCAGACTCGCACACGGTACTCGGACTGGGACTGCCAGGTGCATGTCATCTGCTCTGCTTGCATTGCGTGAGGCTTTGGGCGAAGAGGCCGAATTAACTGGATGTGATAAGTTCAGGTCCAGCAGTTTGAATGACCTCGCAAGTCAAATTTGCTGTGTGAGGGCCTTGTTGCAGTGCCGGCCCTCTGACAGAGCAGAGCACCAGCGAGTAGCAACCGAGAAAGTCAGGACTCATGTGACGATGCCGAAACTCGTGTGCAGTTGAAGGCAAAAACAGCACGAACGGACAAACGTTTGAGCAGCACGAGCAGCCATAAGAGTTTCGGAAGAGACTTTTGTAGAAAGTGTTTTTGGGTATGTTCTGGTGTGTTAGGTGTGTCTTCTCATAGTCAGCGAGCTTGAGTCAGACTTCGGCCTTCGATTGTTTGTTGCATCGGATCCTTCGCTTCAGCGCTCACAAGTACCTCTTGGATGTTTTGCATTGCTGGGGCTAGGGTGATGCTTGGAAGCTTCCAGTGGAGCAACATGCAGATGTCGATTGTGTGAGTCAATACGGTTGATTGACGACAACCTCTGGACAGGAGGTGAAGGCGGTGTTTCGAAGGCGTGCGCATTCGCTGTGAGAGGTTGTGCAAACCTGCCCCGGTTGTGTGGTTGTGAGGTTCGAAGACCGAGCTCTCGAGCACAGCAAGGAGGCGTTCGTGCATGTTACGCAGTGTAGACCATTTCTCGCAGCATTCCGAAAGAGGCCTGGGGGCTGAGTTCCCCGTTGATGCTCGCCAATCTGGTGGGTCGGGGCCTCTTGTATCTTGTGATATGTTGTGGCGTAATGATGATTAGAGAGTTCCTTCAGCTGTTGAGCTTGCAAAACCTGACGCAGAACGCCTTTTGCCTCCGACCAACCTCCTCTTTTCGCAAGCGCACAGGATGAATCTTGCGGTTTCTTGCGGTTGCGAAAGCACCAATGAAAGCCGTCCAAAGAGTTGCAGCGGGCTTATCGTGCTCGTTGCAGGGCGAACACGAAACCGAGCAGGCATGCTGTGAAAGACCAGTATTTGATATGGACGAAGCAGCGAATGCCAGCGAATCATATCGGACACCTTTGATCCGAAGGAAGGTTGGCATGACCCAGGACAGCCGAAAACACCTCTACACGAGAACAGCGAATCAGCATGTGATGTGTTCGCCGGCAGTGGGGGTTTGAATGACGGCATACATATCTTTTCCATGGCACCGATGTGTTCCACGAATCGAGCGCAGTGCGAGGCTTGGTTTCCCTTCTTGTTTTTTCCCTTCCTTGAAGCGGTCGCCGATCACTCTACGCGAATCCAAGAAAAGCCCGTGCTCCTGTGCTCCCCGGCTCGCGATTTGAACATGGCAGCTTCTTCGGTCTGCGCAGGTGCATCGTCCTTTGCGAAAGTAGAATCTGACTGGAGTTCGTCGCCCAGACAAGAAGTAAGGGCAGCAGTGTCGGTACACTTGTCCGAAGAGAGCAACCAGCAGAGCATCTCAGGCTCAGCACGCAGTTTGCTGGTGGGAGCAGTGGCTCAGCACGCTGGCAGGAGGGGCGTCTTTTCCTAGGGCCCTAGGGCGGCTCTGGTGCGTCTTTTGTTCATCCTTTTCCCTGCGAGATGCTGCGATGCCCTCTGACGCAAGGATGGGGCCAATGCACTTGGAAATCTCGGCATACGCTTGCGCGCGGCTCCAGAGGAAGTCCGCGGGTGTGAGCGGTGAAGTGGGGGGGGTTGATCTAGCAACCTGCCTAGAGGAGCTGCAAAGATCCAGCCGGTCTCCAACAAATCTTGGAGGCTGTCAGGCGCTGAGGCACAATCGGTGCCCTTTGAATCTGACCTGGCCGTGGCTTGCTGTTGATCTGCTCTTTGGGGATCAGGCCACAGTCCTTCTGGATCGTGGAACGAACCGTGCGCCCCTAAGCCTCTGAGCTGGAGTCGCAGCTGGCAGCCATGTGCAGCTCAGGCGCCACGCGATTCTTGCCCCGAGGTCTGCCAAAGCCTGAGCTGTTGAAGAGATCCTTTAAGGGACGAGCTTCTATGAAGGAAGTGTCAGTGCCAGGCTCAACTTTTTTGTTGCCATGGAGCGCCTGCTGGGACCGTCCAAGGCCATCGAGATGATGCTAGGAGCTATGCAGTCCTTGGACGTGTGCCCTGAGGTCTCAGACTTGGCACTGCCAGGGACCCAAAAGACCTGCACGAGACGGCGCGGACGCAGTTTCAGAGGGCCGAGTGTGCGGACTTTGCTGAGGTCCGTTGCAAGGCGCCTGCAGCGGTGTGTGCCGGAAGACTTGGAAGGCTGCACTGGTGGTGACAGGTACCGTTGGGCCCTCTGCTGTTCTCTGCAAGCTGCACATACAGAACTGCTAGCCACTGCTAGCGGTCGCGGAGCGCTGAGGATCAGCCCTCTGCTTGCTTCGAGCCTGCCGGGCAGAGCGCAGCCCAGCCCTCGCAGCAGCCGGCGCGGAGGAGCGGCAACAAAGAGGAGCCCTGCAGCCCAAGCGGAAGGCACCCTCGGCCGGCAGGCTCTGGCCATCCTTCTGGGTGAGAATCTTTCAGCTCTGCCGCCGCATGCGATGCGAGCTCTGGCGGCGAGGCCGCGACAGTTCGATCTGCGAATCTGACTGGACAGTGGGCCCTGCATCACCAAGGATACAGGACCTGTCCACTTGTGATGACGCAGCAGACTGGTCCAAGGCATTAAAGGCCAGCTGCATGGCGTGGTTCAAGATATGGGGGTTTCCGAAAATAGGGGACCCTAATATAGTACCCCAAATAATAGGATCCCTATTATAAGGACCCCAAACTAAGGTACCCCCTATTTTCTGAAACTCCCATATCAGAGCGTTCGTCCGGTTGGGAGTTCGGCCTATCGAATAGCTGAACTAACAAGGCAATTTCTGCAGCAGGGGCATACGATGACATGGTGCAGCGCACTATAGTCATTCTAGTATACTATCTAAGAGTTGTTCAAAATATACTATGCGATATAGAAATGTTTCGATTGTTATGTGGTTGTACTCTATACAATATACAATATAGGACCATACAGCCACTAAAGTGATGCAGTTTATAGGACCCTAGTACTCGTCATAAAGAAAGCGTCGTAATGGTCACACTAGTAGTATGACTGGACATCCGACAACTTGGCTTCAACCTGGTCCGGAGTCGTGTTCGTAGATATATGTAGCAATAGTTTTCTTGATACGTCTATTTCAATCTTAACTAATCCGGGTGACCCGTCCTGTTGCTGGGCGACCCATGCAGGCCTGCGACAGCGTTTTGGTGTCGGACTCTCACCCACAGCCGGCAGCTGCCTCTTTCAACAGTGCCGAAAAGAGCCGTGCCTGGGAGTTTTGCATCCTACAGTGTGGTGGCCTCGGTTTTTGTCCATGCCGGCTTGAAGGTGCAGAGCATGTCTGCTCGTATGCCCACAGGCTTCGTTGTAGGCCAGATATAAAATTGACCCCGATCGTTCTTAGGATCCGAAGGTGCGACGAGCTCGTCACAGATTTTCTGCTGAGCCGTTTGTGGTCTCAAGACTTCAAGACTTTAGTTCAAAGAGCTTGAAAACATCGCTGCAAAGAGTTTCGAATGTATGCACAAGCTTCGCATCGATTTTCGCTTGCATTTCTGTGGATTGCCTTGGCGCCGCGGCGGGCCGGTGCCATCAGCAAGGCGCTTGCAGATCTTGCCTTAGACTAACAAAACCCCGAGCTTGAACACTCGGCTTCTGCCGTGCAGGTCCTTCTCTCCTTCGGTTTGGCTTGCGCGCTGGAGCACTTGCAGGTTTGGGGAGGGTTTGTTGATATCTGCCTTGTTCCTTGTAGGGTTGCCCCAGCCTGACGGCGCTGCCAAAGCCGGAGCCCCGATCCCTCTGACCCGACTCCCCGCACCCCCAACCCTGAATCCTTAGCTGACCGAGCGCACTCGAAGAGCATCCTATCTTTGGGCCACGCCTAGCGCCAAGTGTATTCAACTACTTGTAGTACCCTCTTCTTGGGAGCTATAACCCTAAACTGGCCGAAGAAGGAGCCCGTTGTAAGCCACTAACTCCCAGCATCCCGCAGCCCAGTCGCTCGTGAGGAACCAAGAGTGACATGCGGGGCTACTAGAGCTAGCTCTAGACTCTAGATTCAGATGCCTTCATAAGCCTCAGCGGGTGTACTTGTACCTTCTGCAGAGCATGCATGAACCTTCAAGTTTACCTTAAATCACCCCAGACCCCTCGAATCCTCTTAAAGTTTGGAGCCTTCGAGAGCCCATAAATATGTCCTGCTTGGACCTTTCGCCTCGCAGTGTCGTGCACAGGAGCTCCGTGCATCCAACATCCATGGAGCTGGTGGACAAGGCATCGGTAGGGGAGTCGAAGCTCATCCTCGTTCCAAAGACAGGCCAGGCCACTGTCTTTTGGTGTTGACTCCTGTGGCCTCTTTGCCTCAGCGTGCTTCCTAACCAACCTCAGATAGGTCAGAACGTGGCCCTTGCAGACGGTGCCCTCGCCGATGTGTCTGTAAAGTTCAACAGAGCCTCGGCCACCGTGGAAAGATGTTGCCAGGTGTGCTTCGCTGGTTCATACTGATAATGTTGCACTGGAGCACCTGCATGAGTAACGTAGTAATAGGAGGAGAGCAGGAGTGGAAGTAGCAGTATTCGCAGCCGTAGCAGTAGCAGGTAGCAGGTAGCAGGTAGCAGGTAGCAGCAGCAGCAGCAGGGCAGAAGTCGCAGCCGCAGCCGTAGCTTTAGCCGCAGCAGCAGCAGCAGGAGGAGGAGCAGTAGCAGGAGCGGTAGCGGTGCCGAGCGGTAGCCGTCGCGGTCGGGGTCGCGGCAGCGGCAGCGGCAGCAGCAGTAGCAGTAGCATTAGCCGCAGCCGTAGCCAGCTGCTGCCGTAGCCGTAGCCGTATAGCAGACAGAAGCAGCAGCACCTGAGGTGCCCTGGCTGGGGGGCTGGCCTTTTGGCTGGAGGCCAGAGTTTGTAGCCAGGGGAGGCGATCAGGTCTCTCGGTCGTAGCGCGAATCTTGCTTTCAATAGCCAATTCAGGTGGGCGGCAGCCCATCCACGCCCATGAACTGCTTTGAGAAGGCCTATTGCGGGTTGGCATTGTCGCACACGGCAGAAACGGGACCTGGTGCAGGTTCCCACAGAGCCCTACGTCTGGCGCGGTGTGCCCGAAGGCCGATTTTACCTTGGCAGCCTTGGCGCCTAAGTTACCTGGCTGGCAGCCAGGTAGCCATTTCATCCGAGCAGTGCCGGGCACAAGAAGAATCAGCTGTGTTAACATTGCATGTGTCATCGTGGTAGATCATATCAAAGCAGCACCACGGAGCACAGGTGCTTTGGAAGACAGCAGATTCCTCGATGCAGCCCAAATCCAAAGAGGCATGGCACCAGGGGACTCACGCTCTCTGCGTTGCGCTGCGAGAATACGGGCAACCGTGAGGATCTCGAAGGCGCTGGCCCCTTCGAAGTCACGCACACCGAGAAGGTGAATTTCTTTGTTCACCGACCTGAAGATTTCAATCCAAGCTACGACTGGCGGAAAGTGGACCCTTGGCATCGCCTTCCGGAAGGCCGGGTCGCTGCGCTGACGCTGAGGCAACATAGGGAATCATCGCCCGAACGGACAGGTCTTGAGATCTCGATGAACTTGCAAGAAGGCGGTAGCCAAGCACGGATCCCACAACCCTGGCACTGGGAGCCTCGAGTGGTTGGCCAGGAGGCGACTCAGAACATCTCAACTTGGCATCTCACTTTCACGTCGATCGTTTTTTTTTTTGCAAGGAAAGGCAGCGTGTCGCAGTCAATGCCGACACGACGATGTCCGACATCCTCCAAAGTCTAGGACTCTCAGACTCTACGCACGAAGTGGCCTGGTGCTCAAGCTTCTGAAACAAGCTGACTTGTGGACCGTGCGATGCGCCGTCAGTCTAAGGTGTGGTGTCAGGAGTCTGGCAAACACGAGCGCGTGCTGCAGTCGAATTGGACAGCTGCTCAGGCACCGCTTGCCGCGGTGCTTCAGACCAGACTCGTAATTTCGAACGCCCATTTGCAGGCTGACCTCTTCAGATATCAGAAGCAGATCGTGGTCCGCAGATTTGCCACGCTCGTTGACTAATGCGTCCGAGCAAATCGCCTGAAGCGCGCCGTGCAGCCTCCCCACATCTCTCAAATCTGTGGAAGATGCGGACAGCACTGCAAGCACTGTGGTCCCGAACAGAAGCGATGAGGAGAAGGCTGTTACAGAGCTTCTCCGGTCTGCGCTCCCTCGCGTTCCAGCTCTGCCAGTTGTGGTCTGCTGAGCCTTTCGCCGCCAGACCTTGCGTGTGTCGAAAAATCATCCAGCATGAGAAGGGTGTTATTGTTGCAACCCGGTAGGGAAGCTACAGCTACAGATCTTCCGAGAACATGTCCTGTCATTGTGCGTGATTGTCATATATGTTAGATTGCAGCCTCAACTGCGGCTCAGACAGAGCTGAGAGAGGGAGGAAGATAGTGTGGGCTGCTCCATGGCTCGTTCAGAACTTGAGAGACTGGAGGCAGTCAACCAAATGGGAAGGCGGATTGGTGGCTTGACACTTTCAGAGTCGTTGTGATGGGGGATAGTGGTGCTTCTCAGTCGGCAGTTGCTGCAGTGTGAGCCCAGGCGACGTGACAGCTACAGGGAAACCCGACATAGACGAGCTTGGCGACTTCGACTTCTCTGCACTGCCGCCACCATGCAAGCCCGACATAGACCTGGCAGACCTTTCTCTGTACCCGGTTGACATGCCCATTGAGGTCGAGGAACAGAGCGAGCAAGAGGAGTTCGAGTCGTTTAGTTGGGCCGCAGGCCTGCGCACTCCATCGACTTCCTCCCTGACTCCACGCTTCCTGGACGTCCCTCCGGGCACAATGCTGGCTCCAGATGGCCGAGCTCACTGGAAGCACGTGCTCCGGATGGACGAGTTCTGCAAGGATCGGACATGAAAGAGTAGCGGGCATATCCTGCAGACCGAACAAGATGAAAGCTCGAGTTGAACAAGTCTGCAACGTAAGCCGAAAGGAAAGCTTCAGAGCATGCACAAGCCAGTGCGAGCTCATCGCCTAGTGTACGTAAATCTGCAAACCACAATCAGGCCTCAGTCTGGTGAGGAAAACCATAGTGACGATGCATAGTGCTTGCTGTTTCTTCCGCTTCCATGTAGGAAATAGGTCCACAGGAAGAAGTGCTGCAAAGGCTCCAACTACAGGGTCATCCGTTAACGAATCAGAGCAAAGCGAGGCTTTTCGCTCTGTGTGCAGCTTGCGAAGGACATTGCCAAGTGCCCGCCGAAGTTCAAGTACTCTGTGCTCAGACGACGACAGCGAGATCTGAAGCCTACACAGGGCCAGATGAAGAGTGCATGTGTTGCACTCATATCAAGTATCGTTTGACCACCTCTCTTAGCCCCTCGCCCTAGCCTGCGAGGCTCGATCTTCCAGTTGAGTCTTGATGTGTTGCACACTTGCCTGGCCTTGGGCCATGGCAAGACCTGGCATGTTTTAGCCATTAACAGGCAGTCTGGAGGACTGTTCTGCGCGTGCCGTCTCGTCGGATTGGACTTAGACCGTGCGTTGATTTACGTTGCCGTGTTTGGCAGGTGTTTTATTAGGGAGATGCCTGATCTCCCTGCTTGCATGCTCTTTGTCTAGACTCTTGGGCCGGTACATCTGATGCCGCCTGGCCCAGTTTTGGCAAGTTGCCACGAAGATGCCGACTGCTTCCAACTGGAGCCTCTTCAGCCGGAGCGCCAGAGCGTCCAGCTACGCAGACCGGCGGTGGTGCGGCGGAGTGGAGCGGCCCCCAGAGATGCTTGAGCTCTTCTTGGCTCTCCCGCACCCTCCAGCCAGACACAATTCCAGAAGGGCGTGCACGAACAAATGCTTGCAGTTGCAAACTTGTCTCCTCGTGACACTGTCGTCCATGCGGGGACGCTTGTCGCTCCCACATCTAAAGTCCGTGTAACATAAGACATTCTTCAGTACTTGACACACGAGTATTTCGAGCCGGTGTGCTGTGAACAGGCAGGTGGCAGAGCCATCGTGAAGCACAGAGGGTACAGGGATTTGCCGGTAGAATCATCAGTCGACAACTTGTATGATCTTTGGAAACATCGTTGGAAGCTTTGGTGCACGGCATGATTTGTTGCTGACCTGTGGCACGATGTCGCTGTTTCTCGGATTCAGCGGGTGGGCGTTGAATGGGATTCACATGGATCCCCGCAGTGCAGAGGGACTCCGCCGAAGGCTCTGTTGGGAACTCTGTGACAGGGGCGCGTGCCTTCATCGTGATTCTGCAGATCGTCATGTCGATTGCTGTGATGATGCTAGTGATGATGTCGATCAGTTGATCCTGAAGATGGTGCCGTCAATCACGTCCGAGATGTTCATGATGGTGCCCGACCAGAGTGCAGCATGCCAGGGCGACGATGATGCTGACGAATAGGATGACGATGTATAAAACTGATGATCCTATGGATGTTTTTACCACGAGAATGTCAGCACGTCTACAGTTTTGATCAGCATGACCACTCACCGCCATCACCGTCACAGCCACTGCCACCACCACCGCCGTGATGGTGATTTTGATGATGTTGCTGACGATGATAATTGTGTTGTTCACGCTCATGTTGAAAATGATGACGATAACGGTGATGCGCATGATGTCCGTGTTGTTGATGTTGACGACGGTGAGGCTGTTGTTGATGAAGACGAAGATGCAACAATTGCGCACGATGATGATGACGATGACCATAAGCTTTTGGATGATGATGATGATGATGCTGCATGATGATGATGCTGATGATGCTGCATGATGATGATGATGATGATGATGATGATGATGATGTTTCGTGATGGTCATGATGATGATGATGGTCATGATGATTACGGTCATGAGGATCATGATGGTGATGACGACGATGATGGTGATGGTGATGATGGTGCTGGTGATGATGATGGTGATAAGGATGTGACGAGGACGAGGATGGTGATGATGATCTGCATCTGCAGTTGCTTAATTGTGGCTGCAATTGTGGCGATTTGCTGCTGTTGCTGTTGGGTTCCGTTGTCTCATTCCCCCTGCTTAGGGAATGTGTTGGGGGGTTGGGGGCCCGGGGTCCATCGAGTACAGTCTTTCAGGGTTCCCTGTTTCGTTGGACCTCTCCCATGCATTATCGGACCTTGCCAGGACAGTAAGATCCTTGGCACAGCCACTGTATCCACTGTACCCCTCTCCGCACCCTGAGCCCATCTGGGACAATCTGGACTGAAGGACCCTGCTTCTGCATTTTGGGACCCCTCCAGTACGGTATTCGGATCCGGTAGCTACTGCTGCTTCCAGATAAGGCCCCTGGACATCCTGTGATTGAACAGATTTTATCAGCCGTTTGCCACCCAATGCATGAACAACCGTGTACCAGTAGGGGAATGAACACACTGGTTGTTTGGGGGACATAGCCGCCGCTAACAGGAGGGATTTGTCTCTTACACTGCGCATACGGCGCCTTGCAGGCGGCCTTTGTGCTGCAGGGGCTGTGCCGGGCGCCCAAGAGATCTCGCATCTCAGCACGTTGCGTATAGCGTTTTTTGGTCGTGTGTTTCGAGTGGTGTAGTATCCTTCGGAGAGACCGTCGCTCTCCTCAGGTGCAAAGGCTATCGCGGTAGTCAACGCCTCTCAATTGACCTTTGAAAGAGGCACAGCACCAGCCTCGGCAGGAAGACTGTGAGCATGCTACATCTGATGTTCGTCCTTGTCTCAGGTCCAGCGCGTTGAAAACGTTTTTGGACTGGCCTCGCCACACGGCCGAGGTGCCCCTAACAGCCGGTCAGTGCAACCCCTTGCGTGCAATGTGCGCCAGATCTCTCGTCTCTTCTTCTTTCAGGCCGTGACCGGCGTCCGACAGGAACGCAGGCCAGGCCAGGCTGGAATTTCCGGTGCAGCCTTCTGGCCGTGAGCTCTTGCAGAAGGTCCGGTCCCGGCTGCCAATTGCCATGGCCGTGCGCACAGTCTTTCAGACACGATGGCGGCCATTGCGGCCCCGGCCCCCACACTTGAGCCTTGCCCAGGAATCAGGGCCTGCACAGGCATGGCCGCCAAGGACTCCCGAACGCAGCTTCGCATTGCCGGCCGGGGTCGCTTTGCTTGTGCCAGGACGCAAAGCGAGGCAACCCCCGAGCTCAAGGCCAGAGAAGACCCAGTTCGCCGCAACCAAGGGCACCGCCCCTAGCGCTCCTCGTGCTGCCTCCTCTGAGTTGTGAGTAATGCTGGACTGCCCAGCCTCCAGCCTTCGGTTACGAAAGTCCGAGGTCACTCACCTTGAGCCACGCTTCTTCCGTGGTTTCCTCAGCCCGTAGTTTACTTGTAGTAGCAGCAGCACCGGTGCTAGTGCTGGCAAGCAGCATCACCTCTGGTCATAGAAGCACACATCGGTAGAAATACAGGTCGTAACCGCTATACTCATAGTAATGGTAGTGACAACAAGTCCTTAACTTCATGATTGGCTCGGGCAACCAGGCACTCGTAAGCATTGAATGGCTATCAGGAATTTCTACGCATGCACCCCTGCTGTCGTCCAAACTAGAACCTGAGGCCTCCCAAGCGAAGAGAGCCTTGAGCACGACCCGTGACGCTCCTCCATGTAACGTGCAGTCAGGAAGTTTGTTACCCTAAACCCCTAGACCCCTAAACCGTAAAGTCAGACACTAAACCCCTAAACCCTAAACCCTAAACCCGAGTGATCGTGCCAACCCGATGCCGAACTCGAAAGCGGTAGAAGATCCTCGGTTGGCGCTCGGACAACGTACCTCTCAGGGCAAGCTCCGGGAAGCCGGTGTGGAGCCCAGCCATTTCTGCCTCCGTCGGTTTGGGGATCTTTGCTCCGGAGTTTAATTGATTCGGTATAGTTTTGGGTTTCTGACAGCCGTGAGAGGCAAGGTCTACAGTGTCAGACAGGAAAACCTGACGTTCGTGGTCCAGAGCAGCGCATGCAGAGAAGTCACCGGTTTCAAGTCTCGCCTTGCTCTGCCAGGAGGGGGTCAAGAGAGGACGAGCATCAACTCGAGCGGTGGGGGCCTCAGGTTTCGTTCCTTGTTCAATGGCGCCAGCAAGCCGGTCCTTCTGCAGGGACGAGCACCAAAAGTGGTGGCAATGGTGGTAACTCTCCAGCTCCGCCGGTTTCGGTTTCAACCGTACCTGTCCAAAAGGCCCGTGCCTCAGTGGTGTTCCGGGTTGTCTGAGGCCCCGAAACCCCCGCAGACCCTCCCAGATCCCAGAGTTTTTGGAGTCCTGTGATCTTGTATCAAGTTCGAGGTCCCTCGCCAGCGGAGTCCATGGAAGGTGGCCCACTTTCACGCCGAAAGCCTGCAGCGAAGCCGAATTCTCCGGTGAAGTGTAAACCAAGCGCACCACTCTAAGGTGGATATGTGAGAGTATGTGAGCCCCTTTCAGCTAGCAAAGCGGGCCTCCGCCAGGTAATGCTGTCACGAATATCGAGGTGCAGCTTGGAGTCTTGTCCTGGTCAACATCTCACTTGCGAATATAATTCAAACACGGGTAGAGGTAGTGGCAGGTGGGAAAGAGCACCATGGGAGATGGGCCGTGGGTCTAGGATGCCTAGTTGTGCCCAAGCTACCCCCGAAGAGTTGCAGGCGCTGAAATGGCGCTTTAGTGTGGAAGACACTCGCCACTGTAAGTTCAATCTCGTCTTATCTTGTTTTTCACCAAAGATGCTCTGCAGGCCTTGGATTTCAAGTTGGCAGTAGGCTAAGAAGCCTGACCGAACCGCCAGACTATGTGGGATCCTCGTGGATCACAAGATCTTCGTTTTCGTGAGGGGCCCCGGCACGGTGTCTTGAGGGTCATTCCGCAGCCTATGCATGCACTCGGACAATGCATACACTGTGCCTGAGGTCAGCACTCTTATCACCGTGTGGGCACTGATGGGCGTGGAGCCCGGGAAATCCCGTCACGAGGGGGCTGGAGTCTGCCAGTTGTGCAGGGCTTTGCCCACGGAGACATGTTGCCTTCTTCCATCGGATACTTTCGGAGTCTTGAGTTCATGTCATGGAGTTGCTAGAGCGAGCACCATGGTGGCTTGCGGTCTTGGGGCCACCGGGGTCCCCTTCTTCTCTTGATGCCCCGGCCCGCAGGTGATGACCTGAAGCTGCTCTGCACGAACAAACCCGTCGACGATATCTTCGACGGTTTAGTTGTCTTCTGCATCGCCTCCCGGTTGCAATGTGCCTTGCAATGTGCGTAGTCGGCGTAGTCGATTTGCAGAGCTGCCCCCGGCACCAAGGTTTTTTTCTCTCTGGAATGTCTCGCGTCGTGTTTAGGCCGGATTGCTTGCTTGCGTGCTCCTTGGGCAGTTCCGACCACCTGACCCCGTACTTCCAGGGAAAGACGACTATTTTGGCAGCTTCTTCTTCGTCTTGGACGTCACCCGCCTGAAACTCGTGGCAGCATCCTCTGGTGCGCTTTGCCCTCTCAGGTGATATCCACTGGAACCTTGTTCATGGATCTCACCACGGTGAGCCGGATGCGTTTGTGCAAGGGCGGTTCAAGAAATGCCCTTTAAGCCAAGGACCGTGCCTCTATCTCAGTTGAAAAAGCACATTCTGATCATTGACAACAGAGCTGTAGCAAGTGCAGTAGTACGGGGACTGTGACAACAGAGTCGCAAAGTAGCAGGAAGGGCAGCAACAGCAATGGTAGGCCATATTCATTCACACTTTGGACTTGAGGTCGCACTGCCCTTTCTTGTAATGGGATGTACTTCTCATTTGACTGTGACGCGCAGATTTCTGACGACGAGAGCGAGAGAGAGAGAGAGAGAGAGAGTAGCCATTTTGGCTCAAGCCGTGAGCGGTTCAAGGCCCCAGCCCGTGTCCGGGGGGGCTCAACCGGGAGAGCTTGAGAGAGAGTTGTGAAAACCTGCGAGGGGGGGGCCAGCCCGCACCTCTTGTAGACCGTGCTGCCATCCGAGAGCACCTACCAGAACGCTGCCCTACGCGACTACCTGCCGGGGGTTCTGAGGGAGGACATCGGCAAGTACGGAGCTCGAGGGTGCCGCTGCTTAGGCGTGCGGGGGAGCTTAAGGACAACTACCACACTGATATCGGCGAGCCTACTCGCACCGAACGACGGGGGTGCGATTCACGGCACCGACGAAGGGAGACAAAGTACTTGCGGGGGGAGATCGTGACACTACAGCGACCCTATCGAGAACAAGAAGAATGACTATGAAGGGGGGCGCAGACGCGCCGATGGGAGGGGCACAGGCGGAGGGACCGGGAGCAGCAAACGCAGGGGGTGTGAACTCACCAACAGAGGACGCAGGCGCACCGCAGAAGAGAGGGCGACACGGGGATCAACCCCTGACGCTGGAGATGCTCAGAGAGGTCTTGGCGCAGGAGCGCAACATAGACAGACAGCACCTGGCACAGAGCTTGCAGATGGTACAGGGGGACATGCAGCAGCTGCGTGGCCGAATGGACAATGTCGAAGGCGGGGTGACGCAGCAGATGCAGAACACCCTCACCATGCTTGCGAAAATCACGGACAACTATGACGACCAGGCCAAGACGCTGGCGGAGCTGAGGGAAGGACAGCGGGGGATGGAAGCCAGACTCACCGACTTGGAGAAAAAACCGCCAGGGAGCTCAGCACCACAAAGCACAGCCGACACCGCAGCCTTGGGGGATGGGGGGCGCAAGCCAGCCATCATCCTGGGGGGGTGGCACCCGGACCAGATGGCCGACGAGACGCTCAAGGCAGCCAAGGAAATACTACAGAGGCTGGACGTGCCGCTGGACACACAAGATATGTTCGTGCCAGGGGTCAGGAGGGGGTATGCGATCGTGCCCATCCCCGCCAGGCCCTTTGAAGCCGAGGAAGCCAGGCGAGTGCGAGTGCAAGCCGCGATCCAACGGGTGCGGAACGCCAACATGTCCCTCGGGCAGAACGAGCAAGGGGGACTACGCAAGCTGTGGATAGCAATCTCACAGAGCCCGGAGAGACGACGCAGGGCAAAGCTGGCGGGAAAAGTCAAGCGCGCCATCTTGGAGATGCAGGGGGACGCCAAGGCCTTAGACGTGGAGTTTGCGACGGGCACGGTCTGGATGCATGGGCACAAAGTGAGCAGCGCAACGGCCGAGCGGCCGAAAGAAGCGGAAGCAGTGGGGGCCGGCTGGGTGGACATCCCGCTCCTGGCCAAAGCCATGCGAAAGCCCAAGGAGGAGGTCGAGCAGGCTTGGGGGCCAAGAAAAGCAGAGCTCCAGTGAAGGGGGGCTCGAACCGCTGACATGTTTCACGCCAAGGTGGGGGGTCCCAAGGAAGCTCCACCAGCACTGAGAGTGGCTACATGGAACGTTGGGGGACTCACGGCGCAAGACGCGCTGGAGCTGCCCAAGCATTTCGTGGGGCACGACACCTTGAGTTCAGTACAGGTCCTGCTGTTGCAGGAAATCATTTGCGAGCCCGGCATCCACTTTCACGAACATGAGGGGTGGGTGATCGTTTTGGGAAAGAGCGAGGGAGACTGGAGGGGGACAGGGGTGGCATACAGAGCGGACAGGCTCAAACATACCAACACTAAGCTGCTGCCGGCGGGGATCGCCACAACACTAGGGGAAGCAAGGGGAAAGAGGGGGGTGAGGTACCTCTCAGGACACATACCGCACCACGCCACCATACCACAGACAGAGGCGATTGTGCAAGCCTGGGAGCAGACGCTGCGCAAGGCCAGACTGGTTTTGGGAGCGGATATGAATGAGACATTCACTGACGAAGACGGGGAGGGACTCCGAGCGCACACGGGGAGGGGAGAAGTTATACTGGAAGCGGTGGCGGCTTGCGGGGGGGCGGCAGCAGAGCAGGACCTGGCCAGGCCAACGTTCCACCCTTACAACACCCGCATGCAGTCGAGAAGGTTGGACTATGTGCTCACCAGGGGGGTGCAAAGCGGAGTTGGGGGCGTAGCGGTGGGAAGCAGGCACATGGCGAGGTCGGATCACGATGCGGTGTGGCAGGACCAATGCGTGCAGCCAGTCAAGCAACAGCCCAGGTTGAC
>CAJNDV010035786.1:28088-54252 GCA_905221635.1 Symbiodinium sp. CCMP2456
CTACCTACCTAGCTAACTATCTATCTATCATGTATGCTGAAAGAGTCGCAGTCTCTCAGACAGACATACAGATGGCTCGTTACGTTGACTTACATGGATTGACTGATAGGCAGGCAGACGGGCAGGCAGGCAAGAAGGTAAGTGGATGATTTCCGTATTGCGCTGAAGCGCTGCTGTCGACTGGCCGCAAACCTTTCGGTTCCGAGGATTTAATCCTCGAGGGCCTGCGTCGTTTCCTGAGAAGCGGTTTCCTACGAAATTCGAGGGGCGCCTACCGGGAAGTGACAACAATTACGATAGTCAAGGTCCGTTGATTTCACTTGCTCGTAACCCTAAACCCCTAAACCCCTAAACTCTGAACCCTAAAACCCTAAACCTAAAGCCGAAAGCGCTTCGGAGCAGTCCACCGCGTTGAACCGTCGCAGCGCAGTGCCACAAGTGGTGTTGAAGAGCTTCCCGGTATGCCGGCCGCTTCAGGTCTAAATCACCGCGCAGCTAGCGCCAAGAACTAGTCAAGCCGTCTAGCTTTCACCGGCCGAGACTCGAAGCATTCTGCCCATAAGTTGAAGCCATGCACAGCCCTTTCGAGATAGACACTCAGCCGCGTCAGTGATTCCTCCACGCTGTTTCGTTTTCTTCATGGTCCCGGTCCTGGCGCTGGGGCAGAATGATGCAAACATCGCTGGATTGCACCTCAGCGGCCGATTTTCCTCCGTGCATCTGAAGGATGCACATAGGCTTCAGATGTGTCGAGGACTGCAGAGGGTGCATGAAACAACCTGCTGGGACGCACGTCCGAAACTCAACAACAAGCAGAGAAAGCTGAGAATCCCAAGAGCACCAAGACAAACGCATCGAGGCCTGATGCTAAGGACCTCAAGGACCCTAAACCCTCCGCAGGTGCTCACGCTCCTGATCGTCCTGCCCCTCCTGAGGCACGTTAAGCGCAGGATTCGGGTCTTCTGGGCTTGGCCAGAGACCTCGCTTCTTTACTCGCGCTAGGCGCTGTCGGCACTGTCTCCTGCCTCTCCGAATGCCTGACACCTGACGCCTGCCAGATCCCGCAACCGAGATAAGGGAACAAACTCAAACTCAAAGATCCGAAACCTCTAGAGACATGATGCCTAACTACGGATCAGGGGGCCTCTCCCACTAGCCCAAAACAGCGTGCTCTCTCTTTTTGTAGCCCTTCTCACCCTAAACCCTAAACCATAAACCTTTTTCTAAGCCCTAAGCCCTAAGCCCTAAACCCTAAACCCTAAGCCCTAAATCCTAAACCCTAAATCCTAAACCCTAAATCCTAAATCCTAACCCTTCATCCTAAACCCTAAACCATGACTTCACCCTATGGCAGGATCGACATGGCTGAGCGGCTCCCGACCTCCTCCACCTACGGCGCCGAGGAGGTCCTGGAGGCTGGGGCTCTGACTCTTGGGCGCACTTTTTGGGGGGCCGGGGCTTGTAGGGTTTTTGGGGCTTTTAGGGTTTCTAGGGTTTTTGGGTTTAGGGTTTAGGGATTTTTCGGAAATCTTCGGGGCGTTTTTTTTTTTTCGGGAGGTGTTCTGCAGTTATACCTTATGGGGGTTACTATAGATAAAGGTTGCTATCAGGGTTTAGAGTTTAGGCTTTAAGGTTCATGGGTAGTCTTTTAATGGGGATATAGGTAGGGCAGCTATACTTATGACCCATGTTAGGTATAACCTGCAAGCAGGGCATTCTTGAGCTAAGACATGGCCTGTAGGGTTTTTGCGTGTTTCAGGGCTCGAGGGGCTTTGGGGCCTTTGGTGTTGGGTGTTCAGGGTTTAGGGTGTAGGGTTTGGGGTTTAGGGTTTAGGGTTTAGGGTTTAGGGGGTTCAAGGTTCGAAGATTCAGGGGAGTTGAGCCTTACGGCTCGGGAGATGGGGCAGGGACTTCATTTCACTGCCTTGTCTGTGTCGGGGTAGGCATCTCGTCGCCGGCATTACAGGAGTCCGTTCCGTCAGCGGCGCCTTTTTTCGGACTCGACTAGGATCCCTCGGACTCCGTTACCTTCGCCTTGTTGCAATGCTCGCGATGTGGTAATTCCCGTTCCTTCCCCCACAACGCTTCTGGGCAGGCCTACCGGCGAGCACAGTTAGATGCAACGCAGCGACCCAGTTACGACAAGGCAGATGTTCTCATGCGCAGGGCAGGGTCAATTGCTCTCCTGCGCAGACCAGGGATTTTCAGACTTAGCTCTGTGAGGCTGTCCTGAGGACGCTCTATTACCATAACTGGTTCACAGGCCAGCGAAGCAACGGGGGGTCTGCGGGATTGCAGCCACATGACTTTGGCATGGCCAGATGTGTTTCAAGTCATGGGCCAGGTCGAAGTGCGGAATGTCCAACAGCGATATCTAGCTGTTCGCGCTTCTTCTTGAGCCACGCCTTCTGGGCCGGGAACCCAGAGAGGGTCTTCTTCCTGCGTCTCTGCGCTCCCGAGCTCCCGAGCTCCGAGGTTGGCATCGCCGGCTTCGGGGCTGGGGATGAGCAACCGCTTCGCGAGAAAGCCTTGGAGGTGGCCCTGACTCCCTCGGAGGCGAGAGGCTTAAAAGCTTAGCCCTGCTGGCTTCTTCAAGCGGTGTTGCACAGGCATGATGAGGATGCTGAGGGGAGGGCTCTTCCAAAGGGATACGTGGATGCGTTTAAGGTGTTGGCCTTCGATGCCGCGGCAGCAACGCAGAAGCTTGGCCGAAGCATGTGTGTGCCGTGGTGTTCGCATTGCTCGCTGCACACGGAGTCGCTGGCCCCACTGCCCTGTGTCGATGGCAAGTGGTTCGAGGAATGCTCTCTATACCTACGGCGCGATGCCGCAGGAAGCCTGACCCTTACAGCAACTGGCCTCGGCCGGCCGGAATCGAGCCCGGCAATTGGACGTAACGTCTGTGTGTGCTGTGCAGGTCGTGCAAAAATTGGCGTCCAATTGGACGACCGAGTGTGACATGAAGGGGAAGCTCATCATTGGTGTGTCAGTCGGCCACTAAATGGAATGTCCAAGATTCAGCTCCTGCTGTTGTTTTGCACTGTCTTCGAGGTGCTGAGCGACGCTGATCATCCAGTGCCATGCCCTTCGGACTTGCGCTACCAAGAGGCTCTCTGGATGTTCTTCCGATGTTCGTACAAGCGTTGATCGCGACTTCCTGGGAGGTCGAAAGAGTGGTTCCGAGACTCATGCCTGGCACCGCGTGCCCTCCTCCGGATGCTCTCGTGAATCGTCTTGGGCTGGCAGCCCCGAAAGCCTTGTGACAGTCAGCTACAGGTATACGCAATCTTGGTTCTTTGTCTTCTACTACGACTTGCGACCGTTCGTGCAAGCAGAGGCATGCCACTTCTGTCCCCAAGACCGAGCTAGACATCTCCCTTGCGATTTCATCATGTGACTACTTTTTAGAGGCGGCGTTTAGCATCGCGACGACTGTTGCGAGCTCAGCCGTAGCAGCTTCTGAAAGCGAACAAAAAGCAGAGCTGGTGGTGACCTTGAACCCGATCTGACAGGTTTTTATATGCGTCATTTTGTGCATCGCCTCCATTATGTTTACTAGCACTGCAAATGTCGCGGCCTCAGAGAGGGATGCGCCTCCGGCTTAGCGCATGCAGAAACAGAGTGTGGAGACGTTTGCTTTGAGGCCCTCGTTCTGGCGCCAGTGGAGAAGATGATGCGGAAGGTTGAGGCAGATGCAGGACTTGAGCTCCTGTACTTGGAGGATCATGGGACTTCGTAAATAAGGTTATAAGTCCCTTAATTGGGGTTACAAGTATAGTTACCCAAATTATAACCCTACTTACTAAGTCCCATGATCCTTTAAGTAACCACCTAAGGTGCAGGTTCCTTTTTGAACCCGGGCTCGAACCCATGTTTCGAGCCTGGGTTGTCTCCCGCCCCGAACGTGCTTGGGGCGGCCGTGGCCGTAGGCAGAGGGAGGGTCCTGTAAATGCTGAACCTCGGGACCTAGGTCTGAAGATGTTTAGAAGTAGCCCCAGATACCCGAACGGCACTTTCTGTTTTGAAGCATTGTGCGGAATCCCAAACGCGAACTTCTGCAGGCCATCCGGTCGAACCCCCTGGCTGCCACAAAGCTGGCAGACGACGAGTTCCAGCGAGAGGCGCGCGGACGAGTCGCTCAAAACTCAAAACTTGGAGGTTTGAACCTCAGACTAACGACCCACGAATCACTGTACAGTACGTGCCCCAAAAAACTCACGCACATTGGGCACAAAGCAAGCTATCCCAACGCCAACCCCGCGCGGACCGGAGCCAGGAGCGGGAGAGGAGGAAGAAGGCCGAGGAGAGCAAGTCGCGCTGGAAGCGCCTCAGAGACCCGGCAGCGCTCTGTAGGCCCCTCTCTGGGCGGGTGGGCCAAGGGACTAAAGGAGGTTGGTCATTTTGGGGGCTTGTGAGACTATATAAGGGGTATGTAAGGGTTATATAAGGGTGTTTGGATCAGGGGTATTGTCCCTTAAGTGGGTTTCCAGGGCCCTTCGTTTAATGCCAATGTGTGGAGTCACCGAAAGTTGGGGGTGGTGCTTGTCATGCAGCTTGCCTGGGCGGAGAGGGGACCGCAGCGTTGGCTTAGCAGCATCTTCGGAACCCAGCAGCCTCAGTGGAACGCATGTCTCACGTACGTGCCGTATCAGCTGGCTCGTGACTACTTGGAGGATCATGGGACTTAGTAAGTAGGGTTATAATTAGGGTAACTATACTTATAACCCCAATTAAGGGACTTATAACCTTACTTACTAAGTCCCATGATCCTTCAAGCAGTCTAGTATCGCCGAGACTGCTTCTCGTCGCCTTCCTGCTTGTTCAACAGAGTAAAGGGAAAATTGGTTGGTTGCTTGTGGCTTGTTTGAAACGCCCCGTGGCCATGGCGGAGCCAGCAAAGAAGAAGGCGAGGACCAACCCAGACAACTTCTTCAGCAAGGACTGAGCCACCAGGGGCGCACAACCGACTTTCTCCTCGGCTATCCTTTCTAGAAATTACAGCGGAGTTGTCATTGATGCCCCCACGGAGAGACTCCGAAGTTGCTGCGGCCAGTTGCCAGGAGTTTCTTACGCAGCACATCCGGGATATCATCGGCTTCTACCAGCCAAGGCGCAGCAGCCTCTTCCTCTTGTCCTTGCCGTGCTGTGCGTCTCTTTGCCAGAGGGCCGTGGACCCAAGCGGTGGCTTCTTTCAGAGCTTCTACATCGATGGTAGGCGCGGAAATCGGATGCTGTAGCTCTGGGTGGTTTCCTGCAGCGGACATCAGCCAACCTTTCCAAGTTCAAAGCTTGCACAGAAGCTCGAGAGTCTTTAGACCATCCCAGCCGGGCTTGGGAGGAAATTCAACCCGGAGTTCCGACAGATCGTGTCCAGTTCTCGCATGGTGAGCAGCTCAAGGGTTTAGGGTTGCACAAGGATTGATGGAACGTGAAGTATTGCCTGCAGATCTCCCAGGTGATCAACTTCATGCTTGCGGGCAAGCTTCTGCAGGATCCGAAGCTGCTAGATATCGGCCGCCATGGGCTGGAGACGACTGGCAGCATAAATGTCCACTTTGTCGTAGTCGGGATGTCATTTTGGCGTGGTTCTGCAGAGGTACATCGAAAAGGTGCACTACAATCCAGCGAAGCAGAGCTATGCATTCACGGTCCGAGACCACAAAGCCGAGGATGGTGAGCGCGGGGACTCTGATTACTAAGGTCCTAGCTGTAGGAAGTGCACTTCTGCGTGTGACATCGAAGCCAGGACATGGTGGAGCAGGCGTACGGCTATGCTTTCATCCTCGCAGCTCACGCTGCAGCGCGTGCAGCCGGAGTGGCTTGACTTAACAGTGCCGCGATCAATCGAGTCAGCACGGTTGTGACTGCGAGACTGTCGCAGGTTGCCAAAGACAATGTGGAGGTAGGTAGAGTGTTCGACCTGCTGGAGCGCAAGTTTTGGCTTCCCGACAAGTGCCTCTGCGGAAATCCGTGGAAGGGACGCGGTGTCTCTTGGATGAAATCCGTTGTGCTCCGAAGTCTGAGGGGAGCATACCTGGACACGATCAGTGCAGAAGGCGCGGATTCAGAGCGCTGCCTGCATCCCACTGCGTTTTTTTGTTTGCAGAGTTTCCATGCTTTGAAGGCGTGGTTGACAACAGTTACCGGGGCCAGAACTCCAACATGCACATGTGCGAGGCACTGGCCACTAGGACACTAGGAATACACAGAGCCTCTACTTGTGAGATTCTGTGTTCACGGGAAGTCTGTGGCGCCTGTGTGATTTGGGAAGTTACTTGGAGGTTCATGGGTAGTTATAAGTGGGGTTATAAGTCCTATAAGTATAGTTACCCTACTTATAACCCCAATTTTAACTACCCTAAACCCTAAACCCGAAACCCTTATAGTAACCCTTATAGTAACCCCAATTATAACTACCCATGAACCTCTAAGTCCGCGCTTGGAAGGCGCTGATCGCCGCCTACGAGGCCACGAAGGAGCCGCGCGGCTCGGCTCCAGGTAGGGAAAAAGGAACCCGAAACCCCAAACCCTAAACCCTAAACCGGAAAATTCGGAAAAAGGGACCCGAAAGTCCTCGCGATCGGAAAGGGAACGAAGAAGAGGACTCCGCTGGAGACTTCCCCTTGGAGCCTTGCGGAAGCGAGGCTACTTGGACCGTGCGGAAGTTCTCGCCGAGACCTTTGCGGCGCCACCCGGCCCAAGTTGAATCAACTCAGCCGCGGTCGACATGACCAACCACAGAAGCTGAACTGATCGGGATCTGAGGAAGCTCGCTGCGAAAGGCCGGCGCTCGACCTGCGTGGGCAGACCGAGAGCATCAGGGTAGCTTCGGACCTGTCCACAGGTGGAGGCTTTGTTTGGGAGCATTATGACGTGAACTTTGAGATCGATTGGGCTGCTTGGATTACTTCAGGGCAAGGGTGCTTTTTTGAATTGCCTCCAGATGTACCAAGGAGTACAACAAGAATGACCCGACCAACATCTACAGACCTTGGGGCTTCCAGCCTGGGCATCAGCAGCTGAGCGGGGAAAGACGGACGAGGGGGCAAAGCTCTCAAGACCTTCGCTTGCGAGCGCTGAGATGTCGGGTCCGAGGATCGAGTGGGCAAAGAACCTTCTGAACATCTATCGCCACAGGCCCAAGTTTTGGATGGTCAACCGTGCGAAGGACAGGGTTGAACTTCCGCAGCTTAGGAATGCCAAGGCTGTATCTTCTCCTGCACGTGTGTGTGCATGTGTGTGCATATGTGTGCGCATGTGTGTGCATGTGTAGGTTCTGGGGATCGGCATGGCCGTCTGCCTTGCGTTGCCTTTCTACATCCAAGGCCCTAAGGCCTTAACCAGGACGCCTTGGGCCCCTCAAGCTGAGCCAAGTGCCCGCTCAAAGCAGAAGTTGTTGGCGGAGAGCAGAGGGCCACAAGCCGAAAACGTAAACCACACGGATACCTGTAGTAGCTCAAGGCCTTCGGCCCTGAGACGAGAGGAGCTCTTCGACGGAGCCTGGGAGTTGTCATGGGACGATTGCCACGGCGGCCTTGTTTACGGATTTGGACCAGACAGGACAGTTGCAGACTCCCTGCGCGCGATGAACGCATGCAGCAGTCATGTGCAGCAGTTTGTAGCAGCCCGTAGCGTGCCACTCGTCCCTCCTCCCCGGGGGCACACACTGTTGTGCCGTCATGCGCTTCACTCTTTGCAGTCTAGGGTTCAGACTGCTTTGGATGGCTCTCTAACCCAGATCCTGAAGGAGGCCGTAAATTTTGCTGCACTGTGCCGAAAACTCCGCTTGCCCCATACACCTAAACCCTACACCCCTAAACTCCTAAACCCTAAACCGTGTATTGAAAAGAGGTCTCAAGCAACACCGTCTATACAACGAAGTGTTACACAACTCTCAAGAGGAAGCCTTGCACTCTTCTCGGAGCCTTGTCTGGCGGTCGGTTTTTGGAAATGGATTGTGTGAAGCACTGGTAGAGAGCTCTGGGCGGCATAGGTTTCGCAGGTTTTTGGAGAGTTTGTATTTCTGTAGTAACCGGTATGGAGAAAAGTTGGGACCTCAATAACAGAAAGCTTGGCTGAATCAGGATCAGCAGATACAAAGTTGTGTAGCCAGCTACCTAGATATAACTGGTTTACAGTAAGCTGTGGAAAGATGCACTATACGTGCACGCACGCATAGATAGGTACAGTAAATAGATAGTTAGATAGACAGATGGGTAGATAGGTGGATGGATAGATGGGTACATAGGCAGGCATATATGCATAGACATATAGACAGAGGAGGGATGTTGTCCGGCAGATGCGGCGAGCATGAGTAGAGCGAACGACATGGACATACCACTCCAGCCCTCAACCCGAGAGGAAATGGTGTGACAGCGAGAAGTACTTCTGGGCTGTTGCCTCAGGCTTCGTCGTATCGCCGAGGTGTTTCTCCTTGCTCCTGAGCTGAGGGTGATCTGTTTTTTAGACCGAGAGGTTAAGCATGAGGGGCAATTCCATGTGATGGCGGATCCGAGTCGGAGAGCTCCATGGGCAAGTGGCCCAGGTGCAGGGCGAGTCTATTGCCACAGCTTCCTTGCTTTATCAAGCCGACCGCTGAGACAGGTGCTAGGGGGCGGGCGGGATCTGCTGTTTTTTTGCTGGTTTCATCGTGCTAAGGCGACGAAGGACCCGAAATACATCGAGAAGTATGTTTGCCTTTGGCAGTACTGCTGGAAGCACTGGGTGGACCACGAGCACGGCGGTCGCCCTTCTGCTTTCAGAATCTGCTTTTGGATTGATCTTGAACTTCGGAATCAATGTCAGTTCAGGTTGGCTATGCTTCAAGATGTCCCGTAGCAATGAGCGGACGAACGACGAGAAGGCCAACCACCAGCTTTGCCCCGCAAGGGGAGTCGAAGCCGACACAAGACTTGTCTACAGGCGATCGCTGGGGGGAAGTGTGACTACCACACGCTGGTCTCCTGTCGCTTGGCCTGCATTGACCAGGCCAGGTCAGGCGGCAGTGCGGTGGTCCAGTTCAGCGGAAGGTGTGGAGGCTCTGCGCCCCTTCCAGTGAGCCCTTTTGCACAGATCCACTGCTACTGAGCCACCTTCCCCGAAAGTTGGATGCAGGGAAGAGGAGAGAGGTGTGAATGCTTGTGCCTGCTACGGCAGATGGCTCACTGCAATCGATTCGGGAGTTTCCAAAAATTAGGGTACCTTATCTTGGGGTCCTTATAATAAGGGTCCTACTATATTAGGGTCCCCTATTTTCGGAAACTCCCATTCAGTAGCTAGGTCGCAGTCTGCGAGTTGCCGACCAAAAGCGTGGGAGACTTCCAGCAGCAAAAGGTGAAGCAAAGGGAAGTTAGATGGTACCTTGCCTATTTAGGTGTATGGCACCACCCAGCCCCCACTCTAGGAGAGAAATCTATCTCAAGATCTCACCAGCCACCCTAGAATAACCTCTATCTTAAGATCTCACCTCCCACCCTAGGATAAAAACCTATCTTAAGATCACAGCCCCGGTAGGATGATCCCAACCCAAGTTACCATCTTAGGAATACTGCTTGCATCTACCTAGGTGCTATAACTAGGCGAGGGGTTCCTTGTAGAATTTGGTTCATGGTTTGCAGTTAAGGATCGTATACCCTGAAGTTCTACGATATGACCCCGAGGTATTTCGGAGCTACGCCAAGGTTATCCCAGCTACCCCGAGATTCTACTGAATGGATCTTAAATGGGTCGGGTCCAACACCACACCCGAGCAAACTCGAAGACACACCCGAGCGAACTTCAAGGACACCCCACCCCACATCTCCAACCCAAGAAGCCAATCCTGGGGAAACAAGACCAAGAAGCCAATCCCAATCCCAAGCCAAGAAGCCAAGAAGCCAAGGCCAATCCCAAGAATCCCAAACCAAGACGCCAAGTGCAGTACCACCTCAGGCATCTGAACCCAAGGTCACGCGAGGAACCATCAAGCTCATGCTACATCTATTCGGGCAGCCTAGCAAGTACGTTGTGAGCGTGACCCAATCGTTGGCCCGACCCCTACCAGTATCCCAACTACAAAGGCAGTGCCCTTTGTTGGAAATCGGCAAGGAAGCTCTTAAGTAGCTGCTAAAATCAGGTTCGGGGTTTTTCTAGGATCTTTCACATCCAGCACGTGAGCATTTGAGAATAAATATTTTCTGAGGATAGATATTTATCTTTTTGGGGTGGGTTGTGCCGATAGCCGAAAACAGGCAAGGTATGTTCTAACTAAGGAATGGTAAAGGCGCCGAACGTCAAGATCGGGATCCACGCCCGAAGTTTCAACAGTCAACTCTCCAATTCTTGGCACGGACCCGAGTATCAGTCCCAACGCCCAAATCCTTTCAAATCCGGCTAATGTCAGAATCGGAGTGCAAAGTACTTGGTTGTTGTTGTTGTTGTTGTTGATTCTGACCTAGCTTAATGTCATCGAATCCGGTTTCAAGTAATCCATTGTTCCGACCAGTCTGATGTAATTGATGTAATGCACGATTTATTGGAATGGGAACCGACCCGAACTCAGGTACACCTGCGCTTGTTGTGTTGTCCTGCCCCAACTTCGCCAGTAACCGTAGGCAATATTGGAGAGCTTTGTCTGACAGGACGGAGGCTCAAGAGCCGATGGAGACCGTCATCTTGGAGAAGACGATCATCAAGCAGGGGGCTCTAAGTTTGTTGCTTCATGTGGGTTTCCGAAAATAGGGGACCCTAATATAGTACCCCAAATAATAGGATCCTTATTATAAGGACCCCAAAACAAGGTACCCCTAATTTTCGGAAACTCCATCATGTTAACCTCCTACGGAAGTCCACCTTCAGTATCCTCCTGGTCCGCGAATCAGAGGCTGGGCTCGCTCCTGGCGCTGGGATTTGGCGAGGCCGGCGGCCCTCAAAAAGCGCGACCAAAGGCGAGCGTTTCGTTCAGGGCTGTTCCTCGGCAGGCTGGTGCGAACATCGTCAGCTCCAACATGGACGGTGCCAACTCCGGGGTGAATGCCATGGTGGAAGGTGCATAGAAGTGCTGCCTCAGTGAACCTGATCATCTGTGCTCCGTCAGGCTCCATGGTGAACTGCATTGCTGGGAGCCCGGAGAGCAAACTCGGAAAGGAGCATCAGTCAATATCAGTCAAGCACATCGGCGGTGCTGTGTTCTTTGCAGCTGGCCAGATCCGCTGAACAGGTGGGAGTCGTGCGGATTCTCAACTTCAGCACAGCGACAGAAGTGCTGCAGGGTAAGGCCAGTCAGCGGTCGCAGATGGGTGCACATTCAATTTTCTTCGTGGCCCACCCTCGAATGGGCGAGCGCAGAACGAGTTCTTCTTGTGCTCGTTGTATTCAAGCCTCACAGGCTCTTGCTTGCCTCCCCAAATCCTCGAGCATGCCAGGTCATGACCTTCGTGAACCAGATAGCAGAGATTGTCCACGGCGTCGTTGACGAGTGCTGGGGCGCCGTCAACAAGAACGACGGTGCGCGCTTCAATGAAAGAGTTTTCAGTGTTCAGAGACATGAGGGCATAACAGCTCAAGGTCTTGAGCTCAGGGCTGAAGGGGTCGGGTCAGGATTCAGGGCTTGCGGGTGCACTTTGATTTGTTCGGGACTCGGGTTTCGATTGTCTTCAAGAGCAGAGACGAGCGATGGTGAAGAAGACTTCGCTCACATCAAGTTCGGGCAGGGTTCGGTTGGAAATCGTGGCATGGATTTCCGCACTATCCTCGTTCAGCCTAGACAGTTAAGTTCGCCTGCGTAATGTTCCTCTCTGTATCGCCAGACAGGAGTTCGATGTGTAGTCATCTGAGTGTAGGTGACGGCCTGCATATCCCTCGCCACCATCGTGATTATCTTCATCTTGATTTTCTTCATCTTAGACCATCTAGTATCTTGGCCAACACCATCATCGGCTTCGTCATCATCTTCGTCGCAAAGTCATCATCAGTATCGTTGTCTCCTATTCATCAACATCCTCAGAGACAGGACTGAAACACTTAAGCTCCTTGGAGACAGCGGCCCGGGGTCCTGCAGGCGACAATTTCTTGGTCATCTGGAGACTGGGGGACTTGTCTGCCAATGAGGTCCACCTCCGGCCACCTGCATCTGCATAGGGGCCTGGGTCGTGAAGCATGACTGGTCAGGCTCAGGGCTATACCCGCAGACGAGAGCACTTGGCACCTCCCTCTTTGTATCATTCGCATTGAGTATCCCCTGGTAGCAGCCACGGAAGCCAACTGCCAAGTCCCACTTCCTCGGCCCTTCACCGAAGAAGTACAAGACCCCAATGCCAAGCAACCTGGTTGCCGGCCCCGCAGCCATTCAAACCTAAAGGTGCTGCCCTAAGGTGGGGCGATCTGAACATCGGACGATGGCATATTGCGCGACGCACTACAGACAGAGGGCACGGTGGCTCTTTAGACAGTCTAAGTTTCTTCGTGTAGCAGCGGGGTAGCCTTGCGGAAACGGAAGACTGGTTGCATTGGGGCACCTGCCTGAGCAAGTTCGCAAATGGTATTTGGTATTCGGAGATGTGCGCAGTATTTAGAGAATTTAGAGCATGATGCGAGTGCCAACATGTTTCCATTCCTGCACTCGAGCATGACATAAGACAAGAGGACTCCAGCCAAGCATCCAACTCCCAGCGCTGAAGCGAACCATGCCGCGACTTCAGACGAAGTGAGCGACAAAGTGCCCCACCCTTGTCAGGGCAATGAAGCGCCTGGCAGTGTGGGTTTTGGAAAGCTGATCCAGCTTGGAGGTTCATGGGTAGTTCTAATTGGGGTTATAAGGAGCGTAACTATACATATAACCCATGTTAGGGGACTTATAACCCCACTTATAACTACCCATGAACCTCCAAGAGGTATCCAATGCACCTTCAGTCACGCGACGCGAACCGGCACGGTCCTCGGCTTCTTGGAAGAGCAAGGTCGGTTCAGAGCGCATCGCTTGAAGATAATCTCCGGTTGAGGTAATGCGCTCAACAGCAAAACAACAATAGCCATAGCAACGCAGCAACAACAGAGACTACCACGACTACGGCCACGACCAGAACCACTAACCCTTGCCCCTACCAGCCGCCGCCACTGTCATCGCCACTTTCGACGACGACCTACTGCTCCGACTGCTACTCCGACTGGACTGCTAATGCCACTGCAACCACTGCTCGATCTCAGCGCATCACGACAAGGAAAACGACCTTTCCAACTCTGGCTTATAGGTTCTGATAGGTGTTGCTTGCGAATACCGCCTAGTACCGCACAGCGACAACACAGCCAAACCGCTAAACGGTTTGTACACTGCACTCTTGTCGTCAGTCGTCGTCGTCGTCGTCCTCGTCGTATGTCGTCGTGGTAGTAGTAGTAGCAGCAGCAGCAGCAGCAGCAGCAGCAGCAGCAGCAAGGAATATAATTTCACCAGAAAAAAACAAACCAGAGTCGAAGCAAAACCGGCAACATAGAAGTAGCACTAGTAGGATTGGTTCTACTGGCAATACCACCAAGACTTCGGATACTTTTCATTTTCGTATGCTCAGTAGTGGTAAACTTTCAATACTAGCGGAGAATAGTGACATGAATATTTGGAGCTGAGAAGTTGGCTGTGGTACAGCAATTATAATCGGAGCTGAATAGTTGTTTTGGTGCAGGAACGCAGGAGCACAACATCTGAAGTCGTTGTTTCCCTTGCTGGCATGTCATGCTCCGTTTCACACCCCGGGCGAAACGTACCCCGTTTAAAGCAACGAGACACCAAGGACGTCGTATGGTTTCGGGTCCACTCTCATGTTTCTTTCCAAGCCACCACAAAACGTTCCATGTCACAAGATTGCCAAGACACAAAGTCCCAACTCCTGAGATTTCTATCGCCACAGTCATAGCGGTTTTCAGCGCCAAGGCCAGCTTGTCTGTTGAAAGTATTTATTTCATACATGTGTCTGGCTGAAAACGTGCTCTCTGGCACAGTTTTTCACCATTCTGTGATTGTCATCCCCACGATCACCTCTGGCTTCTCAGCACCAGGCACACTTTTGGGTTAAACGTCTTCATAAAACCATTCCGAGACTCTCTATCTTTGGTAAAGACTAGTACAAACTACAGTAAGGTTGGCCTAGTGGGGGATTTTCTCTCATTAATTTTTTGTTCCAAACCTCTGTCTTGGTTGCTGTCTGAGATTCCAAACCCTTTCAGCGGCAAGGCCAACTCATCAGTGCCAAGACCAAATTTGTAGGCAGTGAAGTGAACATTTCAGGCAACAACGTGCATACATACGTCTTCCTGAAAGTGTGGGTTTGGCACAGAAATTGACCTGGCCGTGAGAGAGCCAGACGCCGTTATAAAACAGCACATGCTGCACCCCTGGGTCTAGCCGTTCCTCGTCACGAACAGTCATCACCTACCGAAAATCTTCTTATATATCTAACGAATGAAAGTCGTCATCCGTCATTCTGGGAGAAAGGTGCGAACGACCCCTCAGACAAGTCGCCTTGATTCTGCTGATATGACCCTGGCAGTGATTCAGCAGCAATTTGGCAGTTCCTTGTGCGGATTACATCGACTGGAATGACTAGAACAGCAGCAATAATCCCACTGCAAACTCAATGGCGACAACGGGTACAACAGGCGTCCAAACGGGAACAGCAACAGTAAGATCACAGGTGGCAACAGCAACAACAATCAAAAGAGTCTAAATGACAAGCAGAAAAAATTAGATTGTGGTCTCGACGGCAAGAGTTGGACTCATTGAGGCTGCCTTACAGCTTTTGTCTGTGAAATTCGGTGTTGTATCTTGTAGGGCATGTCTCTGAAACCTCTCCGCGAACGCTTACCTTTCAGGTGCCGGTGTTCTGACAATGTGGAGGCTCCAGCCCCATCGGTTTCCTACGGGAGGAGCAGGATGTAGGGTTTAGTGGTCGTGCGGTCAATCTAGGATTACTGTACACAGGGTTGCAGGCCATCGTAGAACAGAACATGGTACTGCACATAAGAGGAAAGGTTCTTAGCCGCTGATCTAGTTTCGCGCTGACTCCTCAATTAGGTGGAGAACACTCAAAGTAAGGGACGGGACGGCCACCCCCCGGCGACTCTGTGCAACCGCTGCTTTCTTCTTGGCTGATGATGCCGATGCTTTCGCTTCCTCGTTTTCAAATCGACGTAGACCTAAAGAAGAACGGGTAGTTGAGGTAATATGTCCGGAGTCTCGGCTTGTGTTGATCTTCACACTGAGATCCAATTCCCGGTTTTTACAGTGATGGTCCGGCGTGTTGTTTGATAGAGTGTATTGGATGGTTGCTTCTGTTGACAAGTTGAGTGTTCTCGATGTAAAAGCACTGAGTACGAGTCCATCTGCGTACTACTAGAATTACTAGAAAGGTGGCTATCTTTTGCCATACCCAACATCGCCAGTCCTCCAGTTGCTTGGAGATTGTCTGGTTGTGTCTCCCAGCAACATGTCTACAGATAAAGTGACGAATTGTATAAGTTACTCGTGAGTAGTACTACTGCTGCCACGGGTACTACTGTGCTACCACGTATCAATAGTCAGCAAGCAATTTCTTTAGCAATGCTTGTGGTAGCCCCAGTCGCAATCATCGCAGCAGTCATGGTTATAGCAATAGCAACGTTTTCTGAAGCATTGAGTAAACTTAGGGGTATTGAATTTCTGCAAGACCATGTTGCCCTGGCTTCATCGTCCGAGAACCCTGCGTGAATCTGGGCGACCCCCGGCAATAGCAACGAGCAGCGGTGCTTTAGCCAAAGCATAGTGCCAGTTCTCCACATTCACGACAGGCTTGAGCCCCCAAACTTTTCGAAGCCTGTGGCCAGGCTATGGATCCCGCAGTGCACTCAATCGCGGTCTTGTTTTGTCTTGCATCACACGTAGGTGGAGGCAGAGTCACCTTCCAAAAGAGGCTTTTGCGCTTTGAGAATAGTGACTTTCTGTGGTGTTCCAGCCGTTGGCTTCGAGGGTCTGCAGAGTCATGAGTCATGGTGTTGATGAGCCACGTCTCCCACCATGAACAGATGATCTCGTAAGTCAAGACGAAAGTCCTTCAGGCGTACGTAGCAACCAAGCTTGCGAACCCCAGCCTCCAAAACCGGGGTTCTTCGACACCCCGGTCTGTAACATCTGTAACACACGCACGCCTCAGCACGACCACACTCTTACACTTACGGCTAGCCGTGGAAGGTACCAGGGACGGCAGCATCACAATGCGACAAACATGCTGAGCCAAAGGGTGGTGCTTCAACGTTCGGAAGGTGATGCTAGGCTTCACCAGGCTTCAGTTCTTCAGACGGACAGAAAGCCGGTACTAGAGAGAATGCCGGCCGGCCATGATGGGCCATCGTTGCAGATCAGGCTGGGTGAGACAAGGGATCGTATTTTGCAAAGTCGGGCACATGTCCGTCATATATCCAGGTACTTTAACCGGTCCTATCTCCGTCTTAGCAACTCGACCCGTACCCGTACCTTAGACCCTGAGCTCACTGGCCGGTACAAATATCTTAGGCCCTCTTCGCTCGATGAGTGTTGTTCCTCCTGTCTATTCAGAGCTTGGTGTTACTTAACTTAAATCTCAGAGGCTGTTTTCAAGGGTTAGGGAAGGATTCGGTCTGGCCCTTGCCACGTCCGAGCCGCGGAAGCTCACCGCTTGAAGCTGAGCCCTGAGCTGAACGAAGCAGAGTTCAGTTGAACTTTCATGCCCACCACCAAAGACAGCCCCCGAAATCCTCAGTCCTGCACATGTCCACACCCGGCCGGTAAAGGAAGTCAAGGTCTTTTGTGCAGGGAGCCAAGGATTTCCTGCATTCTTCAAGGCGGCCACAATGTCCACGATGAGTAGTCAACCTCAACAGGATCGTAGTGTTCGCTTGTAGTCCATGAAAAGCAAGCACAAGCTGTACCCAAACCTTGAATCCACAACCCGGAGTCCTGCCCTGCCACTCAGGCGCCCGAGCGTGGCCTTGGCGGTGCTGACGGCCTTGACCTTCCCCTTGGCAGGGGGCCCAAGAAGAGAACCCCGAGTCGCGAGTCTACCCTTCCGCAGAAGCCCCAGGCTTCCAAGAGGTAGGGTTTAGGGTTTAGGGGCCTTCCAAGAGGCTTCAAGATTCTCGCTGTTGCGAGACTTGCTGAGTTGATGTCTCCGCGCCCGGGGATTTTGTGCTGATCTGTGGAAGCTCGCTGACAGGAACTTCGGAGCCTGCTCCCCTGACGCTATGCCAACTGCCGAAGAACCTCGAATGCTTGAGAGCATGCTGCCTGCTTTGCGCCGCTCCCTGTTTCTTCTCGTCCTCTTGTTCCTGTGTTTCTTCCTCTTCTAGTTCTAGTTACTAGTTGTAGACTGCGAGACAGCCTTGCACCTGAAAGCCCCCCCGGGTCCGGTCGCGGAGTCCAGGCAGGGGGAAAGCCGGAGGAAGGCGGCTTGATCGACCGCGTGGAGTTGGCCTTGGTCTCACGGGCAGGGTTGGACAGGGCTTAGGCGGTGGAGTTCAGGGTTACCGGCGAAAGTTATCTTAATGATTGCCTTCGTGCTTGAATCCTCATGCACGTCCCCAGAAGGCCAATGAATCCAGCAAAGAAACAGGTTTGGCCCATGGTGCTCATGCACCTTCCACTGCCTGTGGACAAAGGGGAGACTCAGGAAGAGGCCCGGCACTGAGGACCACCGAGACGCTGCCTAAAACCCGTAAATTTTTGAATTCTTGCCCCACAGCCTCGAAAGCTCCAAATCCCTGAAGCCACCAAAAGTGCAGTTGTGTCTAGCTGAGCTGGGCTCCCTGGGCTCGGCGTTGCAGTTTTTTTCGTGTTTTGCAGGTGTAGGGGCCCATTTTCTCAGTCTGGGGCTCTCAGTATCCCGGATCAAAGCGGCTTCTCCGGGTTTGGGGGCAGAAAGCCTTACAGCCAGCCTTGCTACAAAGGTGGATGCTCTGCTTCATGAGCTTGCCGACATCGGTGAGAAAGGCTTTCTCACCTACCTCGAGAAGGCCTACATGTCCAAGTTAGTCTTGTCTTTTCGGGTGCTGATTGGAATGAGGCATGCTCAGAATTCGTTTCCAACAATCCCTGCATGTTGCAGTACTGCCACAGATGCCAATGTGTTGCTTCAAGCGGTATTCCGAAAGTATCATGATGATGACTCTGATGATTTCTCCTTGTATCTGGCCATGTTTCTGCACGTCCTTTCTGTCCTTGCTTTGGGCCTTGCCTACTACCGAGTGTTCATTGGCATCTGGAGGTCCTTCCGCATGAGCTCGAAGTGGACGAAGAATTCGCCGAGGAATTCCGCGTCGCAGACGTGGCGCAGCTGCAAGGGCTTGAGCTTTAAAGCCTAGCATCTTGAGGAGTCTAGCGTCCCAGCCCTCAACCGCTTTCCCCAACCCAAAAATTAAAAAAAGCTGCAAGCTTAAGGAGAGCCGATGGAACGACGGTTTCTTCAGGCCAGTGGGGTCACGGAGCTGCCGGACTCCTTTGGATTCCCTGGCCTTCAGGTGGCAGAAGCGAGTGTACTCTAGGCTTTCGAAGATTCGAGCCTCATCTGCATGGCTATAGTCGCTAGAGACTGCCAAGAGGCTTTTGTGGAGGTGAGGCAAGTCCAAAGAGCCTGATGGCGTGAAACCAGGAGTGGACGAGCTTCTTTGGGATGGAAAACCCGTCCCGGCTCTCCCGGGTGCGTCTTGCCTGCGATAGGATGCGCCGTCGCTGTATCTTGTCCGTTGCAAAGTCAACTCCAACCTGCCAGGTTAGCTATCGATGGGCGTCTCGGCTGCTTTGGCGCCGTGAGTTTTGCTGCAACACCCGGAAGCTCCAAAGGGCCAAAGGGTTCGCATTCATCCCGAGGATGAACTCCACAAGTTTCAGGGGATGAAGAGGCCCGGCTGCCGGGTGCCTCGTTGCGATCTGAAGCCGCAGCAGACGTCTCGTCTACTTGGAGGTTCATGGGTAGCTATAAGTGGGGTTATAAGACCCCTAATATGGGTTATAAGTATAGTTACCCTACTTATAACTACCCATGAACCCCCAAGTAGTTCATCGGCATGTTCTTGTGGCAGGGTCATGAAGAAGATCTTCGGGCAAGTGGCTGCTTGATCTGGTTGGATAGAGCGTTGCTCCATCTATGGTAATATAGTAATATAGTACTATAGAAATGTTGTAATATAGTAATATAGTAATATAGTAATATAGTAATATCGTAACAAAGTAAAATGTTCTGGTCTTGCACAGGCTGCTTACAAGCATGCTTCGGATGCAACGCTGGAGGCGAGCGACAGCAGGCTCCAGCCCTCTTGCAGTGTCTTACAGCCCTCTGCATGCATTCACAAGATGCCAGGAAAGGGCGATTCATTCCGTGGGTCTCGCGCTTACCGTAGCTTCCAGATTCCCGAATCGTGGCCAGCTTGGTCGCTAGGACTCAGACCTCACACAGCTCGCTCGTCCGACATTGACACAGGAAGTTTACAAGCCCCGTTAAAGGCTTGGTGCTTCCGCCACCGTGCGGCAGACATGAAGGAAAGCACTTGGATCTACTCTTATATCTCGCTTTTTGTGGGATCATGGGCATGTAACAATGTATGCTCGATACAACCACCGCTGGAGATCCTGGACTAGTGCCTCCAACTGGAGCCTCTTGTTCCGATGGTGTGCGCCGACAGAGGTGATTGAAGCATTGGGACCGTTGAGAGGTGCTGAGACCATATAATATGGTAATTCGGTAATATAGCAATACACTAAGAAAGCAATATAGTAATAAATATAGTAATGTAGTAATATAGTAATATAGTAATATAATAACCTAGTAGCCAAGTAAGAAGATCCTCCAACTCCTCCGAGTCTGCGCTGAAGAGCTCCGAGGTCGAAGTTTACCGGCCGCGCGAGTTCCACCATCCGCACACCCACACCGGGTCGCCCATCGTAGGCACCCTGGTGCTGAGGCCTAAACTCCGGATCGTTTGGGGTTTATAGGGTTTAAGGTTTGGGGTTTAGGGTTAAGGGTTTAGGGTCTCCAAATCTCATTGGGTCGCGAAAAGCATCGGACGCAGGTGCGGGAAGCAGAAGCAGCGGCTGGTCTTCGAGGATCCGCGGGGCATCAACCCTCCGTTCGGGCGGAAGCACAACATCGCTGCTCTTCTGCAAGCTGTTGAGGGGCGTCTCACAAGCTTAGATGCACCCTGATGCTCCAAACTGCGGTTTCTGCTTTCTGCCGTTCCTCAGTACGATGACGATGTGGGCGATTGTCCAGCCCCGAAATGTTGTTCTAACTCTCCCCTGCAAAGCCGCACAACACATGAGCATCAAGGACATAAAAGAAGGTGACCTGCGGCCTGTCTGCACAGAATGAGGGCGGCATTGTCTCGTGACAGGGGTCGGCCGGTCGTCCGCCTGAAGCCGAGGCTTCTTTTTCCTTCATGGGCCTCGCATTTCGTTGACCCTAACAGGGGAAACGAGACGCACGTTTTCCTGAGCTTCGCAATTCAGGAGTCTTGCCTGCAGAGCGCACAGGAAAGGGCCTGCAAGGTCACAGTACTTAAAGGATCCTGGGACTTAGTCAGTAAGGTTAAGTCCCTGGGGTTATAAGTATAGTTACTTTAGTTATAACCCTACTTACTAAGTCCCATGATCCTTTAGGTATGACACTGACCAAGGGACACGGAGGGCCTGGAGAGTTTGACTGGGAGGATGATGGCACAGGCGCATCTCAACTCACTGGCGAGGGGCAATGAAGCGTCGGTGTGGTGGGCAGAAGCAACACGAGAGGTGCCATCGTGAAGAAGATGGACAGGAGAATTCGAGCAGCTCTGCAAGCACCGGTCGCTGTGATCCCTGTGCTACACTGTGATCTTCAAGTTGCGCACCAAGGCGAAGGCGAAGAAGGGGACCACCGCGCCACCCAGAAAGGAGCGAAGTGAGCTGTAGAGCCTGCGGCGCCCCGCAGTTTCTGAAGACCTCTGGGGTACCAGAACTTGGAGGCCCAGTGGTTTCTGCGCTCGTAGTCCTCTTCCCCGAATGATAGGTGTCGGGTGTCGGGTTCTGACCCGCCGGACCCGTCGGTTTCCAAGTTCCACTGCTTCAGAGCGGAGCAGGTTTCTGACACCGCTTGCCAAAGGAGAAGCTGCTCTGCGGGGTGGTGGGGGGGGGGTTTCCACTTCTCAGACCCAGATCCGGCTCCTGAGGTTGTGGTTTCTGCAAGGAGCTCGCGGCAACGTGCTGATGACCTAGCGAGCTGCAACATGACTGGGTCCGTGCAATTGGGGTTTAGCCTTTGAAGTTGCAGCCGCCAGCCAAGTCTTCTGCCGAAGAGAGTGCATTGCAACTTGCACAGTGAGGGTGAGTGGGGCTCGGGGCTCTTCAGGCTCGACTGCGACATGGAGCTGCTTTTGACGCTGCAGCGGCAGGTGACGTCTTTCTTCGGTGTTTGTTTCTGGTTGGAAGCTTCGTGCATGCGGTGGGCACATGCTGGGATGCGATGGGCCCGTTCACACCCTCACCGGCCTCCGCAGACTTCCGAACTGTCTCTCCTTGAGTGGCTCGGTCGAGGAAGCGCCCAATCCTTTCTGGCAACAAGCGAGGTGGAGCCTGCTGTCTCAGAGATAGCGGAGATCCACTTCAACTTTACCAGCGGCCGGCAGCAGGAGGCAAGCGGATGCAAACGGCGTTGAGAGCTCTCGCTTGCCATCCTTGGCAGAAGGTTATCGAGCGCATGACGGTCTTCCAGGTGAACCAGTTATGCCTTCCACTCGGTGCTCTGTGCTGATGCAATCCCTGAACTCCTATCAATTCGCATCAGCCAAGAAGTCCTCACAGGGTGGAGGGGTCGCAGGATTTCGAGATATGCAAGGGCTGGAGCAATACCAGAATGATGGAGTGAGTAAGACAGGCTGGCAACCACACGACACGAGACTGCAGCAGACTGTCATCACTGTCAAATGCTACGAGAACCCCGTACAGGATGCTCTCACGCCCCTGAGCTGTCAGCCCAGGCAAAAGTGCAATTAGTGTGCTGGAGCAAGGGCCTCAGAGCATGGAGGGAGGCTTTCCTGCACAGTTCCCCCGACTACGTTTCTCTGAGACCCCGATTCTCAAGCCCAGGCTGTTAGCCAATCTGACCACTCGGGAGGTCCCTGCGGCTGACAATGGGCTCCCTTGTTTGTCCCGCTCGTGGGAAACTTACAGGGGACCGGTGCCACAGAGCTGGGATAGCCAGAAGAGCGCAAAGGTCCCTTCGATGGGTCTTCTTGCTTCATCGGAGGGCTTTCATCATAGGTTGCAGGCGACGTGCACTGGTTTCTTTGGGGAGAGCTGAGATTTTGATGATGGCTCCGGACAAAGAAGCTCCTCGGAGTTGCCAGAGCCTCGCCGGCATGTTGCTTCCATTCTGCATTCCCGGCAACCCGTCTCGGACATCTGCTAAGGAAGTTCTTCGCAGGAAAGGGCTGGCTTACTAGGACACCGGTGTTACTGGTAAAGGCATCCAGTTCACTCCAAACCTTGGGCCTTAAGCCTCCACGTGGCGCGGTGATGTAGTACCCGGGCTTCTCAAGCCTCCTTGGGACTTCGGCCAGGCATCTCAAACCATCGAAGTTCGTCCAGCAATTCTTCTCCGATGTTCGGCAGCTGGCAAGGCACCGTCTGCTCACGACGACTTTCGTTGATTCTACGCGCTGAAGGGCCTGTGGGTTAGGACGGAGGGTTCAGTTCGAGGTTTGGCAGACCTTCCACAGGGACTTGTCGACAAAAAATGCAAGGGACACCAGCAGGTATCTGCGCAGCAACAAGCACCCTATGTCGCTCTGAGGAAGGGCGGGACGAGCATATTGGTATGGATAGAGGGAGCATGGGGAGACTTCGTCCTAGCTTTCGTCTCAACGCAGCACCAGAAAACTGGCTTTGGCCTGGTAGGAGTGGAACTACTGAGATCTACACCCCCGAGGTGGTGGCGCAAGCCGCGTCCTTAGGAGGAAGAGCAACGAGACTCGGGTCTTTATGGTCTTGGGATACATGTAGGGACAGGGGGTGGGTTGTAGAGTGTATGGCGCTGCAGAGCAGAGGGTGGACACTGTCGGCCCGGGGTACGCCCAGTATGTACAGCAAGCAGTCCCCATACCTTCTGCTTAGCCTGCTAGTGCCAAGCCCCAAAAGGAGGCGGCCTGAAGCCCTGAAAAATGCTTGAACAGACCTACAAAGCCACCCATCCGTTTGAGATCCCTTAAAGCCAAGTTCGTCCGAGATCGAAGCTTCTTGGCACAGCTCGGCGCTGGAGTTCCTGAACTTGGCGCAGCGCTGGGGCCTTGCTGGGCTGCTTTTTGGGGATTTTGGGGTTTGGGCTCTGTAGGATGCGGGGTGCAGGACTTGAGACTTTTGGAGTTTGGGATCTACCTGGTGCTTAGGCATTGCCGGGGGGTCAGGGGAGAGGTAAGACATGTGTCGGCTGCGGGGTTCAGGGCTTGGTGCAGAGGTCCTGGATGGCCGGTCAGAGGTTGAAGTTCTGCGATGCTGGGCCGCAGGGCCCGGCAGCAGATTCTGCAGCAAATCCGGAGCCTTCACACCTGAGCCTAAAGAAGTGCGGTGTGCTTCGAGGCCTGGAAGCCTGGGTGGTGGAGTCCCGACGGAGTGGCGGACGCATGCAGGCAGGGATCCGCGAGGAAGACTCAGCCTTGAACCTCTCTGCTTGGAGGTTCGTGGGTAGTTATAACTGGGGTTATAAGTAGGGTAACTATACTTATAACCCATATCAGGGGACTTATAACCCCACTTTTAACTACCCAAAAGCCCTATAGACAACCCTTTAAAGGAACCCTTAAATTCTACCCATGAACCTCCAAGTGGGTCTCCATCCCCGAGCCAGGCCTCTACCTTCACCTCGGTCGAGACCCTCGTCTGGTGCCTGGTGCATGGCTCCTTAAAAGTGGGGTTATAAGTCCCCTGATATCGGTTATAAGTATAGTTACCCTACTTATAACCCCAGTTATAACTACCCACGAAGCGAGGTTGAGCGTTTCATGAGCATGGCCCTCGACTTCGTGCGATCTTTGGCAGAGGAGCCCGGAGACAGAGATTGGGAAGTAGATGCTTATACGACAAGAGGCTGATACCGTCACCTCCGCCGCTGCTACTTCCCGCAGCTGCGGCCGGTGCTTCTCCTCCTCTCCAGCGGCTGCTGCCGTAGATTTAGATGCTTCCAGTCACACTCAATCCGCTACCGCCGCCGCAATTTCCACCGCCATCTTCACCCGATGGCGCGGATGAATGCATCCTTTTGTTCGGTGTCTTCATGTGTTGTGGCATCGTTGCGAGGACATGGGCCTCATGTTCCGGGCACCCAACTATGTTCCACGCGAGCTTACACCTGCAGGCGCGGGTTTAGCAGTAAGCAGTTTCATGCTGACAGTTTGTAAAGTTCCGGAATGAAACCGCACTATTGCAGAAGGCGATCGTGCTGTATTTGCCAGTTTCAGGAGCTTCCGACACCGACGAGCACCTGGCAGAGAACTCGCTCTGGACTGCCGCAGGCTCAACGACTTCTCGGGCACACGATCGCAGCGCTAAGCAACTTCCAGGCTCGCCCAGCGTTGCAGCTCTCGAGTCCCCGCGCAAGACTCTCTAATCACATTGTAGCCAAAGTGAGGAATGTATACCTAACCTTTAAGAGCTGTTGAGCTCATAGGTTCCATTCAAGGGCAGAGGACGAGGTTGTCTGCTGAGCCCAGGTAGACGTTTTCAGGGACTCTGTCGATGGACTGGCTCTGAAGCCCGAGTTCCTGAACATGCCGCCGGACCTGCACCCCAGAGGCTTTCGTTTGATTTCGGTCCAGGACGTCAAAGACTCTGCTACCTGAGAGAGCAAACTGGCTCGCTGAGTCCACATCCCCACTCAAGATCTGCATGTCTAGGTTGTGCTTCCCAGATACCTTTGGTCGAATTGAGGCTGCTCCAGATGCCAGCTCCCCTCGCTCATGCGCCCTCGTCCTGGCATCTTTGACCGATTTCGTCGCCTCAGCTTCGGTTCCTCGAGTCTCAGGCCCTTACATCCCGACTTCAAAGTCTGCGAGTCTCTGCCTGAAGTCACCTCGGCCATGGCCCGAGTGTTCTCTTGATGTGCGGCCACCAAGTCGATGACGCCTCAGAGGTCCCACTTGGAACATCCACGGAGTTTCTGGATGAAGTCGGAGGCCAGGAAAAAGAGCGAATGTTGGTCGGACTCAAACACTTGTGACCTCAAAGTCGCGTGGTTTGTTTCTGAATGTGCACGTAGGGTTGAGCGGATGTTGATGTTGAAAAGGCTGGGCGCACAGCCGGGGGCTCAGTGGAGTTCGACATCGTGCCCGGGCTTGGCAACATTGCTAGCCTGAGCCGTCGTAACATGTTGTTTATCTGCATCCGATCTGTGATCAAGCAGAGCAGATGCTGCAGATTCCTGCGAGATCGAAAGTTGCAACAGTCAGCTCGTGCGGCCTAGGAGATGTAACTGGCGCGCACAGACGCGACGCATCACCCTTGCAGCGGCTCTCTGCACGTTTGTTGACAGCCTGCTCGCTTGAGTTTCAATCTTGATTCTTGTAGGGCAGTGAAACTGTTCGTACTTGCAAAGTTATTCAAATATCTTTGTGTCTGAAGAGTGCCTGAGGGTGACATGAAGTATTGATAGCATGCTTAAGGGCTCAAGAAGGTGGGTAGAGCTTCGTGATCAGTTTAGCTGTCACCAAGGCAGTGTCTGTTTTTTTTGTGGCATGGCTTTTGCTCGGGCGAGGAGGTTCCCGCCGCCTCCGCAGCATGGCGGTCCAGGGCCGGCTTCTTACAAACTCGAGTCCCAGCCGTTGAGGTGGCGCCGAAGCCCCGAGTGGCTTATTGGGCGGCCCAAGGAAAGCCGGCTGCGCGAGAAGCCGGTGCCGACAAAGCCGCAGGCAAATCTCAACCCAACCTTGCTGACCAGCCATGCAAGGCAAGCGCCCAAGCTGCTCGGCACCGGCAATTTCTGTGAAGTCTGGCTCGTGGACGGCAATGCTCACAAGACGAGCAAAAGCGGGGACCGAAATGAAGTGCTAGCGGAGGAACGGATTTTACAGAAACTGGGTGAGCACCCGAACGTCGTCAACCTCATCCGCTTGCACGGTGACCAGCACCCAGTGAACGGGACCATCACCCTAAGCCTAGTGCTGCAACACTTGC
>CAJNDV010035786.1:54306-81519 GCA_905221635.1 Symbiodinium sp. CCMP2456
CAGCACGTGCACCGCTTCAAGATCGTACACTGCGACTTGAAACCCGAAAACGTGTTGTACGATTCCAAGAACAGGGCAGTGATTGCCGACTTCGGCACAGCGGTGGACTTGACAGCTGAGAGTTGGGCTCATACAGCACGACGCGGCGACGTCCGGTACGCCTCGCCTGAATTTTTGGCAGGCCGAGTTTTTGACACCTCCACCGACATCTACTCTGCCGGAAAGTCGCTGTGTGATGTCCTTCAGCCACCCAAGGATGCCCCGCTGCTGGACGCACTTTTTGTGAACCCAATTTTCTCAGACGAGATGTCGACCCTGCCTCCTGTGCTTGCACAGTATGTGGCCGGCCTAGTCGACATGGAGCCATGGCACAGGCCCACAGCAGAGGCCGCAGCGGAGCAGCTGCAGAGCTTAGCTCTGCAGCTGGGCTCCTGCTGACCTGAGCTTGAGCAGCTACGCCTCGGTCATGGGGGTGGGCCGGGGTGGGGGATCGGAGATGGTTCGTGGACATGACTGCTACCTTTGGTGCGTGACCTGTTGACCGTGCGATCAGCACATGAGGTCGTAACTTCGCTGGATAATCTGTCGAGGCTGACCAAAATTTCCGCAATGCAGCCAGGTTTGGTTGTATTTGATCCGTCCTCTTCCGTGTCGACTTCCAGTCGATGGTCGTGCAGGCTACTGAGGTGCTGAATGATCCGTCAATGTCTGGGAGACATGCTACGCTTCTGCGGGTCTTCGTCTCCATCATGCCAGCTCTGACCTGCCAAATGCCGGCTGTGGTTGGAGAGCTGCTCCCTTTGACCTTGCTGGGGATCGATCCCACTGATGTGTCAAAAACAATGTGTGCCTTGAGGCTTTTGACGTCAGTATTTTCGCAGATGCCGTGCTTAGATATGAATGACTGGGAGCTCAGAGACAAACCGACGGGCAGCGCTTTCCGCCACATCCAGTGGCTAACTGTACCAGTAGTCAAGAATCCGTAAGTATTTCTGTCCGTCCGTTGCGGATGGGGCTCAATTGCCGGATGTGAAGTCTCAAGTCTCACAGACGAGACTCTGTGGCAGAGGCGAATGCATCTCATATGTTGGCCACAACACCCTGCCAGCTGCGTGATCGGCCTTACATGCGGAAAATGTTGAAAATGGTCCCAAGCTTGAAATTGAAGTCCTGCGGAAGGGGCCGTGATCCCAAAGCCTTAGGGCCATGTGAACTGATCTGAAGGTTTCCCTCACAAATCCCAGAGCTGGCTCTAAGCGAGCCTGCAGCAAAAGAGCCCCGAAGCCGAGCGCTGCCAGGTTGTTGCAAGCGGCTGCCAGCCGGGGCACCCGATTGTCCAACCTCTTCATCTCGGTGCAGGCCTGACATACACATGGGTGGTTGTCAAAATTATGATCCTTTTTTTGGGTCCTTATTATCATACGGCACCGATTATTTAGGGTACCCCAAAAGGGACCATAATTTTGACAACTACCCACATCACGCTGTAGGAGTTTGGTCTGATTTTTCTGTTTTGTACCCGGGAGTGATGTGATGGGCAGCCACTTCTTGACTCCGAAGTATCATGGGCATGGGCATGTCGGCGAGGAGTCAGGCTTCTCCTTTGATGCAGTTGCAGGTGTCACCATACCTCCTCACACCGCCGCCACCCCAGCTGGGGTTTGTGCGCCGGAGTAGTGTAGTACAAGTGGAGGCCAAGCTGACCAAGCTGCTGTTTTGCCGCAGAATCCTGTGCAGGACGCCCTACTGCGGTGCCACTCTCACCCTGTATGCTGGAGCCTTGTGGAAAGTGAGCATGCCCCTGAGGTGCTTGAACACCTGAATGCTTGAGGATCCCAGCCATTGTTTGGTGGAGCGCAAATGGGCCGGCTACTTCTTTCACCTGAAGCTTGGCAGCATGGTGGAGGGTTGCCTGAGTCAAGTCTGCAAATGTGGAGCGTAAACCCCTGAGTATTCTCTGCATGCCCTCAGGAACCCGATGCCACCCTTCAACGTCTCCGTGGTCGCGGCCTTGGTTTGCCTGGGGTGTTTCGGACCCCTCTTGCTGCCTGCCACCACCGCCGGAATCATATTATCAACCATGACCGCCGCCATCATGACGACATCGGTTATCACGACCAGCAGAGCGACCGCGGCCTCTGCCACCACCACCGGTGTCACCAGCAACACTGCCACTGCCAGTTTCACCAATGCTACCGTTCTGGCGTCACGATTCTGAGCCCAGCCCGCATCGTTACGGCCTCTGAACCCTTGCCCCTAGGCCCTGGACATTATATCGCTGTTCTCAAGCACCAAGCTCTACAATGCAAAGCCGAAGTTAAGCCCCAGTCCTTCAGGCAACAGAGCGAAGACAAAGCTCAGAGCCCTGATTCCTGGAACCGTTCTGATGCATCATTGGTGATGCTTTAAGCACTGATAGGCACGGGCTTGGCCGCAAGCGCAACAATGCATAGCTACAGCAACTGTAGTCCCGAGCACACCTGAGGCAGCAGTAGTTGCTGGTTTTTGATTTGTACCGAACTGTCTTTGTTTACATTAAGCCTCCACATCTAAGCTCGCTCCATTGGCATCAACTGCGATACTCTGTTGGTGACGTCTGGACATATACCTGCTTCGAGCACCCGAACCCAGACCAAAAGCTGCAAAGGGATCAGTACTGTTTTGTGACAGCTGTTAGTGTCGGCCTTTGTAAACCCTACGGGGCTCTGCAGAGCAACTGCAGCTTCAACGAACCCGCAACCTGACTAAGACTTGTAGTTTCCAGGCGGCCAGGCTTGCAGGAACTCGGAATTCCGACCCTCTCAAAGCCCTAAGCCCTAAACCCCAAACCCTAACAGGCTCAACCAACATGGTATTCCGGACTCCTTATCAGGCGAAGGAAAAGAGGTGATAAAAAAAAACCCTAAAAGGCCTCACTTCTCTGATCGACCCATCCTTTCCCACTTCGAAGGTCTACGTAGGCCGGCCGCTGGGGCCGGGTTCCGACCTTCCGAGCTTCGAAGTCCACCATATACCGCTGCCAGGGGCCGGGATTTGGTTTTTGAATTTGAGTTTTGGATTAGGGTTTTGGTTTTGGGTTTTGGTTTTTGGTTTTGGGGAGGTGTGGTGAATCGAGTTTGGGGTGGCTTCTTCGAGACTACTGGATGTGGAGTTGCAGCTCCTTGCCTCTTTCGTTTCTTGTTTCTGCCTGATTCTTGGGGGTGATGACTAGGCTTTCAGTTTGAATTTCCTTCAATGGCTTTGACAGAGACAGTGACCACGATGATGCCTTGCCACAGCGGTGATGATGACAGTGTCTACGGCAGAGACACCTTGGGACAATGTTGTTGTTGATGATAGCAATGACGCTAACGAGGGCTACGATGGTGATGCTGGTGACGAGTTTGATGAAGATGATGAAGATAATGGCATGGTGAGTCATGCTGGTAGTAGTATCACGATGTACTGTTGCTGATGAGTACGACGGTGGTGATGAACATGTTGATGACCCTAGTTGGAAGGATGATGGGGGCGGCAAAGGCAGCAGCGATGCTGCTGACGATGTCGGAAGACCACGAAGCCGGCGACGACCGCGCTCATGACGCTGCTGCTGCTGCTGATGATGGCCTAGGTCATGTTCAGAGGATGAGGATTGTGGTTGCTGTTGATAGTAGTGACGATGTCGGTGATACGGATGGTGATGACTACGAAACGACGATGATGATGATGATAATGGTACTGATGGCAACGAGTGCGATGACGATGACGATGATGACGATGACGACGACGATGATGACGATTATGATGATGATGTCAAAGATAATGACGGCAAGTATTGCCATGACGACGACGATGATGATGACGATGTTGTTGATGATGATGATGACCACGTTGATGATGACAAAGATAGTGACTGCAATGATTGCGATGGCGATGATTACGACGACGATGATGATAATACTAGTTATGAAGGTAATGACGGCATTGATTGCGAGGACGATGGCGATGGTGATGGCGATGATGATGACGATGATGTTGTTGATGATGATGATGATAATGGTGACAACGGTATTGATGGCAATATGTGCGAGGACGATGATGACGACCATGATGATAATTATAATGATAATGACGATGATGATGATGATGATGATGAGAATGGCGACGACGATGATGTTTCTCATCATGTGCTGTTGAGGCCATCCATGGACACTCAGTGGAACAGTCTTGTGCCATCCTCGGTCAGCGGGGGGCATTCCAATCAAGGTTTCTGGGGCCGTACATGTGAAGGTGGTACTGTCTAGGCATGTTGGCTTTGTTTACCGCTGTTCCAGTTGCAACCAGCCTGCTCGATTGCTATTGCCGAAGCTGCTCTGACGAATTCACGAAGGAAAGAGGTGCAGCCACTGGGTCAACAACGCTTTTCTATCTTGGATACGTAGCCAGATAAGTGAGCTATCCTAGCTGGAAACATGGACGATACAGATGTTCCATCGCTGACGCTGGAGACCAAGATTCTGCTTCAGAAGTTGAAAATATGGGACAAGATTGCAGCAGGAAATTTACACAGTATCACCCTTACAGATGTGCAGGCCGTGTTCGACATTTTGGATCCTGGTGAGAAGGGGTATATAACTCGGAGCGAATGCTTCGCTCTAACACAAGTGCAAAACGTGAAAGTGTCGCAGCAGTACTTGCAAGATCTATGCGAGGACGCAGACAAGGACAACAGCGGCACAGTGTCTGCCGACGAGTTCCTAAAAGCGCTCACTACAGGTCAAGTGGCATTCAACTTCCTGAGAGAGTCCTTGGGCAAGGGACCCAAAGAAGTGAAACAAAATGAATGTGATCGATCGGACCTCTTGGCTTGGTTGAAGGAGGAGTATGAGACAATGAGCGCGTTGTACTCGATGCCAACAGTCTTTTTCCTGCTCTTCTCGTACATCTACTTCATCACAACGCACGTTGACACAACCAGTGCCTGGAGGACTGGTAACACACTCTATAACAACCTAGACACGCTGTGGAAAATCACCAAGGTCGCCAACACAGCCGGTGCCAAAACTCACATGGAATGGACCTCCACTCATTGGCTGCCAAAGTACTTTCGGCAAGATCTTGTTTCAGATCCTTTCCCTGGTAGGGTTGCGGTTTACAATCAAATCATTGGCGGCCCAAGGCTCCACAAGGAGTTCTTGCAGGAAGGCCCATGTCTCGCCAGCGAGCAGAACGCCTTTCTCTACAACTCCCTCACTGGAACTTGCGATCGGCATGGTGTCAAAACAGACGAAGACATTGTGCTGCCATATCACTTGGCCATTGGACTTCATCAAAACACCATCCGGAATCTTACGGAGACGTTCTGGTTTGACTACAAGACGGAGCTCTTGGAATATCAAACTCTCTTTTACAATGCCCACCAAAACTTGGTCACCTTTGAGCGACTTCAGTGGAATGCGCAGACCGACGGATACATTCAGCTGTATTTTCGTTTCGAGTCGTGGCTTGCAGAGCCCTACAAGGATCCATGGGCTGCGATTCCCGATGTTCTCTTCGTAGTGCTTCTGCTTCGGATTGCTCATGTCGAGGCCAAGGAGCTGCTACCTGCAATCGCAGGAGGTATTGATGGGATTCGCGACTACCTCGGGTTCTGGAACGTGGTGGACTGGATGGCGATCTTGCTAGGCCTCTTCAATGTCGGCATGTGGTTCTATGTCCTGGTTCAGATGTCTGTGAGCCTGCCAGCGGTCATTGCCCAAATTCCGCAAGCCGCCCTAGATGAAAGAGTGTTGCGGAACACAACCTATCTCGGAATAGAAGAACTTTCAGAGGTTGTTGATCCTTCCGATCTCAACTTCAACATCAACCAAATGTTCGTCATTGCCAGAGAAGTGTATGACTGGCACTTGCTCTTGAGAGCATGCTTGTTCGGGTACTTCTTTATTCTGATTTTGAAGGTCTTCAAGTCCTTCCAGGCGAATCCTCGGTTGGATGTTGTCGTGCAAACTATTGTGCACTGCTCTGTGAATGTGGCGCACTTCGCTATCGTCTTCTTTGCAATCTTCTGCAGCTATGCCTTTGCAGGACATTTTCTCTTGGGACACAAGATCCGTGGATGGAGCACGATGCTGGGTTCGCTCTTCAACTGCTGGAGTTCCAGCCTAAACGCCGACATGGTACAGGATTTCTCCATTCCAGTCCAGGTCGTGTGCTTTGTTTGGACGCTTACCTACCAGGTCCTGGTGCAGCAGGTCATGCTAAATATGCTGTACTGCATTGTTTTCGATTCTTACTACTCCATCAAGGGTGCTGCAGGAAAGCCACTGACCTTGTACCAGCAAATACAGGGTGCGATTGCCACTGCACGTGAAACCCGTGGATTTGTTGAGATGTGGATCTTGATTGTGCAAATGGAAGATGACGACTTTCCAGCACACCCAGCAGAAGTTGTCACTGTCAGATCATTGAAGCGTGCTTTCGAAAGATACGGCATGTCGCGTGTCAATGCCGAGTATTTGGTGAAGCAGGCCGCTGAGTTTGCGAAGGAGCAGACGAAGCAAGTGGACATCACTTTGTCAGATGCAATCAGAGTGACGGGACACATCCAGAACACGATGCTCAAGAACTTGGACTTGGCGGAGGATTCTTTGGAAATGATCAAAACGGAAGCCCGCAACAAGGAGGCGGCTGAGAAGCAAAAGCAGCGATCTGCTTTTGTGTCCAACAACATGAGTGAAATGCCAGGTGTTGATGCAAAGCAAGGCTTAGCCATGTCGGAGAGCCAGTGGAGGGTGTCAGACGAGGTCTGTGACTCCGTGGAAGTTACCCTTCAAAACATTTCCAGCATGCTTGATGCAAGTCGCCAGGACCAGACGGATCTAGCTGGAGATGTGAACACTGGTTTGCAGCAGATTTGGCGAGAAGAGGACAAGAGATACAAGGACTTGGATATCTTGTTGCACGACCTGGAGAATGGCCTTCAAGCAGTCGAGCGGAGCATCGGAACCATGGGGGTATCCTTCAGTGGAACCAACTTTCAGCAGCTCGCTTCGGTGCCAGAACGACTGGATGATCCAGAGCTGATGCAGCTGCTGTGCTCAGGAGAGGAGAAGGGGGGCGCTTGTGTGGCACGCTTAGACAGGAAGCTGAGCGATCTGAAGCAGCAGATGCATGATCTCAGCGGCAAAGCCAGCGACACAGCTGAGCTGCAACAACTTTTCTGGAAACTGGAGGTCCAGCTGCGGAAGCTGAATGATGGTAAGGGCGTCATCCCCATGGAGTGCTTCATCCGGGAGCAGCCGAAGAATGAGGGTCGTCGCAATAACAATGCCCGGCCTGATTCCAGAGAAGACGAGGATTGAAATGTAGACTGAAGCAGGGTTTCCGTGTCGTCAATGTGTTCATCAGGGCCTCAAAGGTCAAGGTCAGTATTTTCGAGTTCGATAATGTCCCTGCAGCACTGCCCAGTGCTGCCCAGCGTGGAGAGAAGATCTCACCCGAATTAGGTAAGCCGTGGAAGCTCGTGCTGCCCGTTTCACCCCTCCAGTGCCCGATTGCGTCTCAGCGAGAGGTCGCAAAAACGCGGCTTCGTCACGGCAAGCTTTCCATAGTGGTCATGGCAGCATCTTTTCAGATACAAGCAGTTTCGTGCTTGTCCATACAGCCGCATGTGTACAACAGATACCTCCTTTCCCGCAGACCTCTCCGGCTCTTCTTCTCCGCATGCCTTTACCTTCGCTGGAGTTTTTGTGCACATCTAATTAATCAAAAAACATGCAAACAGGCGGACCGACCGACAATCGCATAGATGAGTAAGTGGATAGCTGCAGACAGCTTTACACCTGCGCAGCCAGTCATTTGTGTTTGCAGCATTTGCCTGTGTAAACCGCCTGGCTATCAACCTGTCTGTGTGTCTACTGATGTAGTCGTGGTGTTGTTTGTGAGTGGTTAAGTCCCTATATACGTGTGTGTGTGTGTGCATGTGTGTGCGTGTGTGTGCATGTGTGCATGCTGTACTCAGGGAGGTTTGTCTGTCCGTCTGTCCATCCGGTTGTCTGTATCTTTGTATGTGTTTGTATGCGTAGGTATGTACTTGCTTAGATAGGGGTGCATGCATGGCGTATGTATGTGCGAATGTATGCATGTACGTACGTACGTACGTACGTACGTACGTACGTCCTTCCGTCCGTCCGTCCGTCCGTACGTACGTAGGTATGTATTTGCACATGTATTCGTCCAAGTATTGTATGTCTCTCTGTGTGTGTATGCTTATAAGTTCGTAGGCAGGGAATGTGTGCCAGGTCTTTTCGCAAGTACTGCTTGGAGGTTCATGATGGGTAGTTATAACTGGGTTATAAGTAGGGTAACTATACTTATAACCCATACTAGGGGACTTATAACCCCACTTATAACTACCCATGAACCTCCAAGTGGGATCTTTTTGGGCCTGCAGACAGGCACAGACTGACGCACGGGCTGATAAAACAACACATACAAAGCTGTATGGAAATGGATGCAACTAGAGTCACTAGAGAAGTGCGTAGGTGCATCAAGCACACGATACAGCCTGTTCCTAGTTAAAATGCATGCGCGCTCTGTGTGCATGTATATACACGCACACACACCCATGGAGCTTGTCAGCTAACTTAGTCTTGCTTCCCATCGCAACGTAATGTCTTATTTACGCATAGGTGTACTGGCCTGCAAACTACGAATATACTGTATACTGGTTCAGCCCTGGTCGGTGATGTGCTATAACCTAAACCCTCCACCCCAAGCCCCTCACGTGCACGCGCCGGAGCCTTGATTTATTCCGCAGCATCGGCCCGTGAGAGGAAGCGGCCCGTAAGACTTGACAAGCAATGGCTTGGTCAGAAGTCTCAGTACCACCCCAGCCAAGCACAGTGAAGAGCTGTATACATTCAGGTCATGATGTAGAAGTTTCAATCTGTGTGTCTGTTGTGGCGACACAAGCGTCTGCTGTTCTTTATGTTTGAGTCCTGCTTCAACAGCTGCAACTCCGCAATGCCCCTTAGCAACTTTTGCTTCTCAGTAGACTATACAGTTCAAGATCTACAACACCAATCCTTAAGCGTTTCTTTAGCTCCAGCCCTTCCCCACCCAAAAGCCCGAAACCCTACACTCACCCAATTCCTGTGAACCCTAGGATTTGGGTTTTCGGATGCTAGCCCCAAAGACTGCGCCATGCCGTAGCTCAGATGCTCGGAGATCTTCGTGAGATTCGTTTTTTCGGTTTAGGGATTCTGGACATAGGGTTTGTCTAAGGACTTTAGGAGGGACCCCTAATAGGGACCCTTAAATAACCATTGTATAGTCCTTCTATACCCCTTATATAGCCAGGTAGTCTCCATATTAACCCCAATAACTTACAAGGGTCCCTATTAAGGGTCCCTCCTAAAGCCCCTTAGAGTTCACGGTGGTCGTGTGTAAAACGAGTTGGAATGCCCTGAACCCAGCGAGGAAATGGGTGGCCAGGGCTAGCGAGAGATGAGAGTACGCCACCTTCAGTCGCACCTCCACGACGCTTGGCTTGTTTCGAATCTTTATGCTTGGAGTTCTGGTTCGAGGATCGTGCATTCACAGACCACGGCTGAAGTACTCGAAGTGTTGGGTATTCTGATGCCTCAGATCTCAGAATTTCTGAGTACTGTGCGAAACGGTCAGCCATGTAGATTCTGAGGAAGAGAAGCTTATCTTCCAAAGCAGTCTCGAGGCGGGGCACCTTGGAGAAGGAAGGGGGTTGTCAGAATTCAAAGCCGCAGCTTGCATCGAGCCGCGAAAACGAGGCGCTGCGTGGACAGCGACTTGGCCTGGATGCCGTGCATTGGCTTCGGTCCATTCAGGCCTGGATGGACGGGTCGCACAGGGAGAATATAAGAAACCTGTAGCCTGCCACCGTCTCTTCTTCACGTGAATCTCGATTCTAGTTCTAGTTCCCTCATTCTCTCCTCTTTCGTCTCTCGTCAGAATTCCTAGGATCATTTGCAGATATATGTCTCTGCATGGTTGCATTTGGGAGCGCATGGATGCTTGCAAGGTCAGTGTGTCGGCTGGTTGGTTTTCTGGCTGGCTATTTACGTGCGCCTGTGGATATGTGAAGAAGCAAGTGCGCAAACGCAAGACAGTAAGAGTAGGGACGAGGGAATGACGACAACGGCATGGCGCGGATTCGATGGAAGGGTTACGAAGAAAAATTCGGGAGTTTCCGAAAATTAGGGGTACCTTATTTTGGGGTCCTTATATGAAGGATCCTATTATTTAGGGTACTATATTAGGGTCCCCTATTTTCAGAAACCCCCAGAAATAGTTGAGTGACCTCTCGCCTGCGACTGCCGGTGCTCGAGGCTCTCAAAGACCCCTTGGCCGATGCCTTGGGAGGAATTCCACCTGGAATTTTTGGATTCGTGGACAAGGACAGTCCTGGGTTTAGGGTTTAGGGCTTAGGACAAGGACAGTCCTAGGCTGTAAACTGCGATGAGCCCACGCAGATCCCAAAGAAGCCGGTGGCCAATCCCATCAACTTTCCCATGAACTACAAACTTATAAGCACAGAGCCCGGTGGTGGAGGAGCTGGAAGGCTTCAGGCGCGTGAACATCACGCCGGTGTCATTCGGCCCCTGAAAGGAGTCCATTTCCGTGGAGCCTTCGTGAGATCCTGATCTTAGGTTTGAAGCTTTCCCTGGTTTTTGATTATGACGATGATGATAGGTTCTTCTTCTTCTGTAGTATTGCCATTAATGTTCTACCTTGTTCTATCACACCACGCTCCTTTGCAGTTTTCTTTTGCAGAGCCATGCCGTGCTACCGATGCGCATTGATGTCAGTGTTGACATCCCCAAACCACAATCCACAAATTCCGCACTGATGCTCTCGATCCCGAACCAGTGGCCAGCATGCCCATTTCGGTCCTCCCATTTCGGTCCTATATAAGCGCTAATCTGGACCCCCAGGTTTGTCTTCCAGGGTATGACCCCTGGGCCCAAGCATTCCATGTTCGTGAACCGCGACCTGGCAAGAGACTTTTGAAGGTTTCCGGCTACTTGGAGGATCATGGGACTTAGTCAGTAGGGTTATAACTAGGGTAGCTATACTTATAACATCTTATAACCCCAATTAAGGGACTTATAACCTTACTTACTAAGTCCCATGATCCTCCAAGCAGGCTTCCAGGAAGGAGTGTGGCTCCGGTTCGGGCTTTGGGGCTTTACGGTCGAGGGAGCCGAGTCTTTGCAAAGTTGTACCGGCTTGTGCCCTGTTATAGGCAATTTTGGGGTTTGGTGTTGAGGTTTCGTGGCAGCAGCCCTTGCGGGCTCGGGGCTTCGGAAGTGCGAGCTCCATCATGGCACCAGCTTTTCAAGTTTCTATTGTTTTGTGGCCTTGGGCGCGTGCCATTCGGGTGGCTGTTGCAGTTCTCATTGCTGGAGGCATGGACCAGCAGATGATGGATGCCTGGGCGCTCCTCGCGAGCGGGCATAACAACGAGGTTGCCTGTAGTAGGGCCTGTCGGGCCCCGTCGTCTTGTAGCACAGTGTGTCTTCGTGCACATGTGATGTGCATGGACATGTTCGGACCGTGGGTGGCAGGCTCAGAAATTCTTTGCAGTCTCGACAAGTCGAATCAATGGAAGCTTGACGGCAGCGAGCATCGCATGTGATCATTGAACCGGTACATTGTGCTCTCTTGGGCCCTGCGTTGTTTTGGTCTTGCCATTGTAGTAGCAGTTCTGGCACCGACAGCTGAGGTGACTTTGTGCACTTCATCTTTCAGCACATGCGTCATCGAGGGTGCGAAGTGTTGCAGGCCCCTTACTTTGCAGGCGCACCGGGTCTTTTGTTCCTGCTTTGCCCTTGCAGGAAACAGTGCAAGCTGAACAGTCGATTGGATGTCACGAAATTTGTGGAAGCCCGGTGTAGCCGGAAGCCCCGCTGTTCCATCCCAGCATGATAGGGCATGCTTGGCCGATCGTATGTTAAGTTAATTGATACCTGAAACAACAGGCGTAAGCGCGCAGGCCATTCACAGTTTTCCTTCGCTTGCACTCCGGTCCCACGTCCCACGAACCAGGGACGCAGTTGGTCCACTTTGCCGAGAACGGCGTTGTCCAAGCAGTGTTTGGGCCACCAGGTCTTCTGAGACTTGGCAGCGAATCGGCATCCCGTGGGCCGGGCACTGGCAAGCAAGAAAAACACCATCTGGGACTGAGGTTGTTTGGCCTTAACAAAGCTGCCGCTTCGGCTGCATCCCCTGCCAGGTGTTTTTTCGTTTTCAGCTTCGCCTTCCCTTCCTAAGTGTCGAGCCTTTTGGTAGTACCAGGCTGCAGTCTGTGTTGAATCTTGACATCTAAGATTGTGAATATCGATTTCAACACCTCTGGCTTTGACTGGATAGATCTGGACCGCATCCTCAACAAATGGAGCCCGGCAATGCACTGGAAGAGCTTGCTCAGAGCTTTTGCTTTCGGGTCGGTCCAGGTGCCGGGACATGTCGAGGGTGCATGTTTGTTTGCTAAAGGGTCTCGGAAGTGATCTTGTTCGATGACCCTGTGCGTCGCGAATGGCTGTCCCGACCGAGGAGCATGACCAGGGATCAGTTTGTTGACGCCTGCATGCTTGCCGGGACAGAGTACTGCTTGACTTTCCCGTACCTGCAGGCGGAACCGTCACCGCACGCCAACTTCAAAAGTCGTTTCCCCCCTGTGACGCATCCTGCCACCTACAGCCGTGATCCTTTTCAGCTTGTCATTTGCAGCCCCTCTCCTTGCAGTTTCTTGAGCTGCGTATCGGTCCTTTCGATATCTTTAGCGGTCTGGCAGTGCAACAGTTGCGCTTCCAGGTGAAGCAGCATGGGGATGCTGATTTATTCGATAGTTTTCGTCTGGCGATCCAAGACTGCGCGACTTCCAACACCATATGAGTGGTTGTCAAAATTATGGTCCCTTTCTGGGTCCTTATACCCATTAATTATTTAGGGTACCCCAAAAAGGGACCATCATTTTGACAACTACCCATATGTACGACAGGTTTCGCGCTTCAACTTTGACATGGTGTCCTGCCTGCACAGGGCTGCAGCAAGATGTATGGGATGACCGAGGGGATAATATCCACGATCCCTCAAAGTCAAGGCATGGTAACCCTGAGCAGCAGTGGCAGCGAGCATGCCAGTGCGCCCGAAGTTGCTAGCCCGCTGAGGCCATAACGGTGGCTAAGCAAGCACCGTGCCTTGGAGACGACAGCCTTTCACCTTTGGTGGTCCTGGCATATCTTGTGGTGGCACACAATGGATTTTGGGCTTCATTCTGTTGGCATGTAGTGTGTTGGCACGCTCTTGGATGCCAGTGAAGAGACTTTGGATCATGTCGTTCCAGCTAGCAATTGAAGCCTTGCAGTACAGCTTTTGTGTGCGTGGTCCAGCCTCAGCTCCGCAGACCCCCACTGCACCTGTGACGGCATGGCGTTTCGAAAGACTCACCGCGCTTTTCCGTTTGCTGAGGTTAGTCTCCTGGATGCAGACCTTCCCAACCGAGGAGGTGAAGGTGCGTGCATGCAAAGCTCCAGTGCATGGAAGACCGCGTCATCCCTGATGCGTTGGAGGCCGATCATCTCGAAGGTTACTGTGTCTGTTGCCCGGCGGGCAAGTAGTGAACGCTGTGCAGTAGACTGTGCATGATTGCTCCCTTAGCCCGCAAGCTTCCTGCTCTGTGAGGCAAGCTGCTTATTCAGCACTCGCCGGTCTACCACGTGCATGAGAATGCAGCACCTTGCCGCCACCGAAACTCCCCCTAATCAAGCTGGTTGGATTTTCAACGGCGAAAGGTGAGACCTTCGGGCTTTGGCAACATGCTGGCCGTGCCCAATGATTACTCCATGGTCCTTGGAGACCCGCTGCCAAGCAGCCTGCTCTCCGGCAGCAATCATACGAACTGCTTCTGCAGGTGCCGCTAAAGAACCGTCTTCTCGCCACTGCGACAGGTACTTTCTGATCTTCAGCGGCATCTTGTCGTCCAAGCTACCGCAGGTGGGAGTACGAAAAGTGCTGTCCTTCCGTGGCTCTTCGCCGGAGCTTGAGCTGCTTGGAGGCCCTGGCGAAGGGCGAGTGGTTGGACAAGTACCAACCCTTGGTCGACACGGTGGAGCCTTGCATGTGCCAGCAGACCGTGCGCAGAGGCTTCAAACAGTTGCTGGCTGGACATTTTGCACCTGGCTTTGAGGGTCTCTGAGCTGAGGAATACCGAAATCTGCTTTCAGACGCTCGGATTCACGGTGCTTTTGAGTTGCTCCCGACTGCGTCACAGCTATGTAACGGAAAGGACTTGTCGGACTATCGTCAGCGGGCTTTGGGCTTGATCGCCCGTCATCTCCCGCCCTACTTCCGCAACAAGCGCAGCTGGGAAGCACGTTGCCGGAGATCCGCATCTCCTGCGGAGCTGCAGTCGGTGCGTATGGCATATGGGAGTTTCCGAATATAAGGGGTACCTTCTTCTGGGGGTCCTTATAATAAGGATCCCATCATTTAGGGTACTATATTAGGGTCCCCTATGTTCGGAAACCCCCATATGGCCGAGGTATACTCTGCAAGGCGTTTTGGGAGAATCTCCAAAACCGGCGAAGCAGCGACCCGGGCTGGACGAGGCAAGATGTGTCATTTCTTCTTGCGCCGCTTGGAGGATGGCGTCATGACAAGTCGCGGGTTATGGTAAAACATAGGGGCCTTGATAATTAGACTTATAGTTGCAACTTAGGCCCCTACATTATATGGTGCTGCTTCAGTTGCAGCCTTGCTAAACGCATCATCATATACGTGCATGGAAGCCTATATGTGCATGTCTCTGCATGTTTGTATACAAAACACGATGCACAAGTAAACAAGCGGGTTTTCTATGTTTGTACAGAGATGCTGCTGCTTTTCAGAGCTTCAGCCCTGAGCCGAGATGGCAGGCGGTATTTAAAACCCGAGCAGCTGCCGGACGTGCCCTGGCTCTGAGATGTGCAAGTGAGCCCTAAACCCACCACCCGAAATCAAAAGAAGAACACGAAGGCTCAAGCCCCAAAAACTTAAGGCTCCTGGCTCCTCAAACAGAAGAAGCACGAACCTAAGTTGGCCTGAAACTCTGCCCTGCTGCGGCTCGGATCAGGATCTGATACGCTGGAATATTAACTCCAGAAACATCGCGCAAGAGATGCAGAGACAGCGCGTCAGCAAGGCACGCCATTCTTGACGTGACGTCTTACTATTGCGAGCCACTTTGTGAATTTGGGGCAACAGCCCCTGATCTGCCTGCCTCAGGTGGATTTCAAATTCTGCCTAGCACCTGCAAGCAATTGGTCACATTGCATGTCTTTGGTTGTTTGGTGCCAGACAGACTGGTCTTTGACTTCACTGCATTGAGACAGCAGAGCAGTCGGCTACTAATCCCCACAGTATTCCATGTCCGGAGAACTGGTCCTGCTAGGTGCAGAGTTGCATGAAGCAACAGAAGCCGCTTCTGATCAGACCTCGTCGAACTGAGGCATGGCACACCAACGAGTATCTAAATGGTGGGCCGTTGATCAAAGATCTGAATCGGCGGATTCCAGAAGATGAGAAGGGCGATGACACCAAGGCCCTTCGATCACTGCGCCTTTGTCTGGGTCTGAAGGTGCAAGCCGAAACCGTCCCATGCAGGCTGTGTCGGCTATCGTCCATTTCATGCTGCTGGAACATTTGGGCCTGATTGCCGATGACGGTGGCATGACGGCCCAGACCTCAATTCAGCTTTTTTTCAGTCCCCAAAATCTTCAGAGCTCTTTCCAACTTCCCGGTCTTCGGGGCCGCAGCTCTGCCTCAGCACGGAGGTGCTGGGTGATGTCTTGAAGGACTCCCCGACCTACTTGCAGGACGGCCTCCAGCCAAGGGCTTTCATTGAACCCGGTCGCTACTGCTAGTGCTAGTGCTGCTGCCCATCATCTGTCGGTCTACACAGAGCTAATAGAAGGCATATAATATACATCGTGTTCACAAGCGAGTGAAGAGCGTCCTAAGCTCACGACAAGCTTCTTATAGCGAAATAAATGTTCTGTCCCACGAGGAGCCCTGTCTCGTGGCATTGGAGCTGATGAAGTTCGGTCTTCTCAGTGGAGATCCGTGCCTCTGCAACAAGATGAGATCCTAGTGCTCTCTCGCTGCTACTGCTCCTGCAGCCGCCCGACGTTACCCAGAGACTCCAAAATCCCCTGATTAAGGAATATACCTTAAATTTATAGTAGGATCCTTACTATAATTTAAGGTATATTCCTTACTTAAGGGATATTGGAGTCTCTGGGTAAGCTGCATCACTCGGACAGGTTCGAGGCGGCTGAGCGCCCCTTCCCGGAGCAGGCTCCCTCCTGCCTTCCTCGCGGTTTGCTGTCGTTGCCTTCTTGGAGGTTCATGGGTAGTTATAATTGGGGTTATAAGTAGGGTAACTATACTTATAACCCATATTAGGGGACTTATAATCACCTTATAACTACCCATGAACCTCCAAGTTTCGTTGTCCGCGCATGTCCGCACTACGGTCGTGGTTGTGACGGTCGTGTCTGTGCCGTGTTCTGGCTCTGGTCGGCATAGGCGGCTTAGTCGTCCTCAGAGCAGGTGGGCTATCCGAAGCAAAGCGTGGATGGCACCACGAAGTCCATTTTGCTCCTGGCCCGGGTCATGTCTCTGGTCTCCGGGCCGCATCTGTCTCCGAAACCTGCGGGCAATCAGGGGCAAAGGGGGGCCAAGGGTGCCATGGATTTTGTGAACTAAGGTCCCTATGAAGCTGAAAAGTGGTATGTGGAATGCGGATGTGGACTTCGATCTCGCAGCTTTCCACTCCCTGGTGCGTTTAGCGCATCGGCAAGACAGCTTTGGCGTGGGGGAGTTTCAGAAATAAGCGTTACCCCCCAGTGGAGGCTTCAGATTGTACGGACCCGACATCAATGATAGTTTCGACTCTCGACGATGGATCCTCGTCTTCTCTCTCATGTCTCGCGACTACTTGTCTTTCTGGGGATACCCCTTAAAGGGTACCCCTTCTGAACCCTACTTTTGGCTCTCTTAAAAGGGACCTTATTGAGAGGGTCTATATCCCCAAGGGTCCCCCTTATCCTAGCTCCCATCTTTCTGGCCTTGCTTTGCAGTTAACCCTAAACCCTAAACCCTAAACCCTAAACCCTAAACCCTAAACGCTTTGCAGGTGAAGAGAGCTTTGCGGCACTTGGCCGAAGCTTCCCTCGTCTCGGTGCTCCTGAAGAATCTGCAACGTGTCAATCTGCTCCCCCAAGGCGGGAAGGCGGTGGATTTTTCTTGGGCTTTTTCTGTAGGATATTGTAGGATTACGGGGAGGCGATGGGAGCCCCGTTGCTGTATTGCTTTGAGTAGTCCTGGCCTTCAGATTCAGAAGTTTTCAGCAGGTTTGCTGTGTGCAGCAGCTCCGGATGACGACGGGGAGGGCCACGGCATCATGCCGCTCCTTGCCAGCACGGAGTATTCAGTGCTGATTTTCGAGCGAAGCCGTACGCAGCCAGCATGCCCGACGAGGACCTTTATGCTACCGCGTGCGTGCATGGGCATAGTGTGCCTCGCCTGCAACGATTCCTTGTCTTCCACCCAAGATTTGGGTTCTCGGCGAGCCTAGAATCAACGCCCGAATTCGCCTAGGTGTCTCTTCTTCTTGAAGTTCCAGGGGAGCTTCAAAAGCTTCACCCGGGAGCTCTACGCCAAGTTCCCTTGCTGCATCCAACCTCTTGAGGCCCCGCAGTGAGCTCTTGGACTCTGGGGTAGGGAGGTCCCCAACACGGCAAGCGTATTGGGTCGGACCTCGTCGTTTTCGATAGTTTTCGAGAGTTCAATAGATCCACAAGCACGCACATCGGCAGGCATCGATCGCATCGAGATTTCTGGCCTCGTAAGCTGAACGACTTTGCAAGGGTTGAAATTGGGAGACCCGTGCACATGGCCTCAATCCTCTCTCGAGCTCACGGCTTTCGATAGGGCGCAAGCCTGTCATGGGATTCCAATCACAGCGCTTTGAGAGCTCCCGTGTTTGGGCAGGACCTTTCCACGGCGTTCCGTTTCTGGGAGGAGCGAGGGGGAAACGTAGGCTGATTGCTTGTTCTTGCGAGTTGAGAGCGGTACATGCAGTAGTCGCACGCTTCGGCTAGAATGTTTTTGGCCAGTAGTTACTGAAATTCATGTTGTCGTTGATCGCACGGCTGGTGCATCCGAAGGTCGGTGTTGAGATGTTAGCTGAAGTTGAATCTGTGCCCTGGCAGCAGGACCTCAAGCGATGCGCCGGGACCTTACACATGGGACTGGATTGAGGATCGGTGGGTCAGAGTTCGTATTGCTCGTTATCCGAGCAGCTTTAGAAGGTTGAAACAGACCGCAGCCAGGGGTTGGCCTAGAGGGAGAAGGGAGGATGGGCTGTTCGTCTTCGACTGCCGCTTCTCGAGGCTTTCCTTCTGATCTACTGCAACCACCTTGTGGTCTTGGGGGGGTTGGGTTCAACCGGTACTGGACTGGCAAGAAGTGCTGTGCTGTATGGCATCTGGTCCAGCCGGGAGGGCTCAGGGCTCCCGTCCGATCTACATGTCTTTGCGTGCAAACTTCTAGATTCTAGCCCTTGATGCCAGCACCTGAAGCCTCGTACAGCAACGCACCCGTGGTGCCACAACGTGCATCGAGGACTCTTGGAGGTCTAGGTATGAAGGCCATCGGACCGGTGCCACGCACGGGGAAACCCAGAAGGCAAAGGAGAGGAAGCAGCAGAGGTCCTGGCGATTGCGGAGCCCTTGGGGGCCCAGGAGCTGGCCGACGACATGGAGGCCGCAGTCCGAGGTTTCGGGTTCCGAGTTGCGTCGAAGTCCTTGCTCCTGGCTCTTCGGATCTCAAGTTCGCCATGGCTTTCACCTTGGGCTCCGACTGATTCCTTCGGACACGAACCGCTCTAAGCCCTAAATACCGCTCCCCCAAGTTGAGCCTGTTCACCCACGCTGTGCAGGAAGCAAGCAAGCTTTTGGCGCACCAGAGGCAGGAGCTTGGTCTATTCGACTGAGCGGGTGCGATCAGATCTCGAGGATCTCGAGGCGTCCCTGACAGAAGAAGCAGTGCACATATCATAGCGAGGTTATTCAAGTAGTACCATCAGAACAGTACGTTGAACAGTAGCACTTTCAAACTACGATAGCAGCACGAGCTTCTGTAGCCATGGTATTTCGGGTACTACAGTTCACGGTAGCAAAGTGATTGTAAGAATGACAGCAAGTGTTAGTAACTGTTAGTAGTACAACTTTTTAACTTGAAGTGTAATATGACTGGAGTAGTTGTTGAAGAGATCGTTGTCGTCGTCAGCAAGGTCGTCGGAGGCGTAGTTGTAGTCGTAGTCGCAGCAGTCGCATCCGTGGCCGTAGCAGTAGCAGCATCGAAGAAGAGCAGCAGTAGTGGCAGTAGCAGCGGCAGCACATAGCTGCAGTAGCAAGAAGGGAGACAGAAACAGCTGCCGTGGTAGTGCCAGCGGGTAGCAACTTAGTTCTGCATAGCCATGAGTCAACTTTTGGTGGCAACAACAACCTTGGTGACAGTTGCAATCTCAAGGACCCAGATACTTCCTTGCTCTTTTGCATTTCTGTTCGGCAGAGGGAAAGACCCTCGACATTTGAGCCTTAAGAGGCGCCTCGCTGAACTAGCGCAGAGGTCCCTCCAACGAATGAGGAATCCTGTGCTGGATGATCTTCTCAAAGTCCCTCTGCGACACAATCCGGATTATCGCTTACAAGTTTACCTAGGCGCGGTCTCCCTCTTGCACATCAGGTTTGCAGCAAGCCATCGAACCGACTCAAGAGACACAAAAATGCGGAGAGAATACGGGTTTCGGGTCTGGGACCTTAGGATGAGGCTGCAGCCTTATAATGGCTTAGACATCATTCGATGCTGCTTCCTGATGCTTCCCCTTCGACTGTCTGCAGCTGGCTTGGCGCTAAGCCGTCCGTTGCATTTCTCCGGTATCGGTCCAGTCCTTCCTGCACGTGGCTGTCGAGTCATGAACTACTTGGAGGATCATGGGACTTAGTAAGTAAGGTTATAAGTCCCTTCATTGGGGTTATAAGTATAGTTACCCTAAGTTTAACCCTACTTACTAAGTCCCATGATCCTTTAAGTAACGTGCTGGGCGGACTCCAAAACCTTGGCTGTCGCAAGCGTGCTGCAGCAGGGTAACTCCGAGGATGAATTGGGTTGGACCAGAGTATGTCCCACCATGACTTGCTGTCAGGTGTTGCCAGGTAGTCTGGCCAAACTGTTGATGCCACATACTATACATCCGGCTCGCATCCGAACAGATGCCGAGAGGCCGAGAGCTGATTGTTTACAGTTTCACCTACATAGACGTGCACGCGAAGGCTCTTTTGCGCCAGAAAGCATAGGCTTCCATGCGGTTGGCAGCACGTTGCCTTCTAATGCTTTGGCGCTCAAGTTCACGCTGTACCCGAAACGCCAACCCGAAGAAAGGGAAGCCCGGAGCCCCAAGCCAAGGTGTCACTTTTCAAGTCGATGAATCATCACAGTCGCATCCTAAGTCTTGGGATGGTTCGTGCCGAGCCCGAAACTGCAAACCCCACAGCCGCCAAGACCAACCTTGCAAGACTCTTGCATCCAAAGACTGCTTCAACAGCCTCCCCAAGGCCCGGACACTTTGTTCCTCAGCCCTTTTGTGGGCAACTGCCAGGCTCGTTACTTGTATGTGCTTGAAGTGCCACTGTAGCCTCCATGTAGCAGGACTTGATGATAGGTGACTGAATTGACTGAATTTGCTTGCCGCCGCAAGATCATCGACCGCCTCATGAGAACTGGCACGATCAAGCCCAAGGCGCCATTGCGTCGACTGCTTGGAGGTTCATGGGTAGTTATAAATGGGGTTATAGGTAGGGTAACTATACTTATAACCCATGTTCGGGGACTTATAACCCTACTTACAACTACCCATGAACCTCCAAGTGCTTGTTGCCTGTCAAAACGAGATCTAGTCTCGAGCTTAGATGTCCTGTTTTCCTGAGCAGAATCGGCAGACAGCAGGCGGTTTTGTTTGTTTCGGCACTAGCCCGTGCATGCGGCAGATCCTCTACTTGCCGATCAATCCTCTGGCGAAGAGCCCAGTCGCTGCAATACCCCACGTGATTGTCGCATGAGGTGTGAGAGTATGTTACGCCAGAGACATCAAGACCTACTGTATGCTAGGTGGGGTGGAAAAGCAAAAATAGAGTGCAAGCGTGTCATGTGGAAGTACGTCGGAGTTACCGAGATGTACCATAGCATTGCTAATCCGTTGCTGCTGCTCCTTCATGTTCTCCTCCTCCTCGTCGTCCTACACATACTTCCACCTCCTCCTCCTCCTCCTCCGCCTCCCTCCTCCTACTACTACTACTGCTACTACTACTGCTACACTGCTACGACTGCTACTAATCCTCCTACCACGACTACTAGTGCCACGACTACCTACCACCTGTGACAACGACCACTGGCTGGCTCTGCCAGTGCTTTTGCCGGTCCTTGCGAGCTCCGAAGGTGCCGCCAGGCCATCATGTCAAGTCCACCCCTCAGGGGGCGGAGAGGGCTTCGAGGACTCCAAGCCTCCGAGCCGAGATGCTGGAACTCGGAGCTGCGCTGAACCGTCCATTGCTTTCGCTTGCACTCCAAACCGTCAGTTTCCCCTCCCCCTCGCAAGCCAGGCCGGATTTCTTCAAGTGGTGGGACGAGCATGGCTTCGTATTCATGAGGTCCTGCGGCATGAGTTTGTTCACACAATGTTGGGAGTATATGTTGGTAGGCGTGCTACAGTTCCCCCCACATTCGAACTTCGTCAGCCGGGCCGCAAACCTCACCGCTCACGTGTCTGCCGGTTCTCAATATGTACTTCTTGGAGGCAGGTGGTATGCCTCAAGCTTAAGTTTCGTAGAGTCAAAATCATCATGTAGCTGCTTCTCAGCATGTCCATTTTCTGCAGATCTGGTTCATCTTGCTTGCTATCGACACTCCCTGCACTTTGCACCACCGCGAAGCGAGAAGCGCACATCAAAAGTGAGATCATGCGTCACGGGGAGACACGGATGTACTGCAGCACTGCAGCATGTGTACGTGACTTGTTGATGATTGCTTGGAAGTTCAGACCAGTGCAGACAAGTGGCGGCTCTCTCGGATGGTGCAGTTTGCGAAGATGGAAAATTTATGGACAATTTGTCCGTTGACATGTACGAGTCAGAACAGTCAAAATCCTGAGAGCAGAATATTTGTCGACAGTCGAAAAGATGACACGGACAGAGTCAGCCGGAAGCAGTCAGCTTGGCCTTCGTCCAGACAATGGCTGATAAGAGGACAATTGTGTTTCTGTGAGGCATTAGCCCGCAAGGGGGCAGCACTGGGTTTCGAAGCAATCACATGATGTATTTCGCAAAGGCAACAGAGCAAACAGCTCTCCCGCACTCAGGCATTGGTTTTTGCTGTGACTTCGTAGCATTGCCGGCGTTGGAAGGTTCGTGCTTCAACGGAAACTACACGGATATCAAGAGTATCAACTAGCAAGAGAGACTGTGGAAAGCCTCTTGTTCGCGATGCGATGTTCTCGCAACCATGTTTTCATGTCAAGATAACCCCAGCTCTCTGAACATCTCCAGTGGACCTGGCTGCGATTCAGACCGTCAGCAGTGCGTCCTGAATCACGTTCTTTTGAAAGTCTTTGTCGTGTGGTCCCCACCCCCACAGCCACCTCCACCCACACACCCACCCCCAGCAGGAATAAGATTCGTTTCTTCGTTGTGAGAAGCTCTCGGCACGACCATGATGATGTCGATGTATGAATTGTCGTGTTCATGCTGGATGATAGGGACGCCGACGGTGATGGTGGCTGTGCTGTTCGATATATCCCGCAAGGCAGGTGATGGAGGGAATCAGCGCAACCGGGGATGATTCTGGAATGCCGCCGGCTGCGGGCTCGGCAATCCTACACACATGTCGTATCCAGGAGCATCACAGCGTGCATCAACGCTGCAGTTCAGGTGACAACATCTATTTGGCTGGCACAATGTTCGCTTTCGGCTGGCATAGATGTGGTGAGCCGCAACCTCGAATCGACTCTGAAGAAGATCTGCGCATTGATGTGGAAGTTTCCATGGATGGTATCAGGGGTGAAGCCTTTGGATCGCAGCTACAGCATTTGAGGTGGATACGGCTATGAGCTGTCCGACTCTTAGAGGAATGTGCCGCAGTTGACGCTCCACTGCACGGTTGACTCAGCATGGGTCCTCTTTGCAAAGGGTATGAGATCGGGTGTGTGTCCTGCCGGAGTCCTACTGATGTTGCATGTCGCGCTTCCATTACGGAGAGGCAACAGCCCGAAACCCTAAGCCCGAAGGCTACTGGGAGGTCCAGCTTTCCCGAGCTACTTGGGGGTTCATGGGTAGTTATAACTGGGGTTATAAGTAGGGTAACTGAACTTATAACCCATATTAGGGGACTTATAACCCCACTTATAACTACCCATGATCCTCCAAGTAGCGTCCTGCCGCCAGCATCTCGCTGAAGGCTGCACGTGGAGCACACTTACGCCGTGTTCCTCTGGCGTCCGTTGTACAAGGAGCTTGAGCTCGCCAAGGCTTGTATTACAGTATATTATGACAGTATACCCCTAAACCCTAAACCCTAAACCGTTAGTATAAGAGTATATTATAAAAAAGTCTTCCGTGCTCACCATGCGCTTTCTGTCGCTTGGAAGTCCTGGTCGGACTTGCAGGCCTCCGGGTCCACGGCGGGCCTCTTGCCCAGACAGACTCATTCAAGATGTGACGGCGGGCTGCTATTTAGGGTTCAGGGTTCAGGGTACTTGGGGGTTCATGGGTAGTTATAAGTGGGGTTATGGTTTGGGGTTTAGGGTTCAGGGTTCAGGGTACTTGGGGGTTCATGGGTAGTTATAAGTGGGCTTATAAGTCCCCTAATATGGGTTATAAGTATGGTTGCCCTACTTATAATTGAACGCCCAAGTAGACTGTTCCAGGCAGTAGTCTTCCAGCATCAATCTTGCACCTGATCAGGTTCCGAAGCTTTGCGCCTACTTGGAGGTTCATGGGCAGTTATAATTGGGGTTATAAGTAGGGAAACTATACTTTTCACCCATATATTAGGGGACTTATAACCCCACTTATAACTACGCATGAACCTCCAAGTAGAGAGAGGATGTCGTAGAACTGGGCCCAGGCGCAGCGGTCGACGTCCGTGAAGCCTGGCTGCGGGGTCCGGCGTCTCAGGGAAGCTCCGGCTCAAGCTTCGGTTCAGGGATTCCGGGGCTGTTCGAGTCCGGGAGTTTCTTTTGGGCAGTTGGGTTGTCAAAATTAGGGTCCCTCTTTGGGTCCTTATAATAATACGGCACCTAATATTTAGGGTACCCAAAAAGGGATCATAATTTTGACAGCTACCCAGTTGAGATCTCGCTGGGTTTTTTCGATACTCAGACGGGTCACCTCAGGCTGGCACTGCTCTCCTATGGCCCGCTTTCTGTTCGACCTGGAAATCTGGGGCAAACACTCAATTCCGGAGGACAGACCGGGATCGGGTGGGGAACCTCTTGTTGGGGTCAGCAAGAGTACGTTAGTCTATCAGTGGCCCAGGACTTGTTAAGAGCTCTGCTAGCATCTCCACCTCAGGCCTGGCTTTGGCTGTACATGAGCTCCAGGGGGCCCCTTGCCTCCGTCCTCTGCCTCTCTGCTTCCCGTTTCTTCCTCGTGTGGTTTATCGGGAATCCTTTTCATGACCGTTCTTCTCTCTGTCGATGCCTCCACAACACAGCCTAACCTAGCAAGGCCAGCCCACCCCAGCCCACCCCAGCCCACCCCAGCCCACCCCACCGCCCCACTTCACAAATCTTCAACGAAACAGCAGAAAACATCGGAGTAGCAGGAGTAGCAAAAACATAGGAGTACCAGCATGCGGCAAGCAATTCCGCATGCTGCGAACCAGGCAGAATCAGAGTAACTGCAACAAGATACAACGGAATGTGCGGAGTCTAGTGTGCAGACCAAGCACGGTGCACGGTGTCTGCAGTTCGAGCTGCCTGTGGGTCGGAAGAGCATCTGCGAATGTGGCCAGGAGATGAGACTCACCTCTGCCTCTGTGCGAGCCTGAACGTCTGCAATGAATTTTGTGGCGATGTCAGTTTGTTCCAGCTATCAACTTTGAAAGTTGCGAGCCGCCCGATGTCATGCCGACAGCGCAACTCTCAATAACAGCATTTGGCAGCTCTGGCATCGTTGTCGTACAGGCTGAACATTTCAGGGAGTCTGGCATCTTAACACAGCCTACCTTCCGTGCTATTCCTTCATCATGCCTTGTATCAAGGACAGAGATTATCGGTATAAGAGCAAACACAGTGACGGGTAACGAAGTTTATAATGCAGAATCTGGCGATCGTCAGTACTCTCCTTGTTCTTAAACTATCTCAGTCCTCACTCTTATTCTGCTTGTCACGTCCATGATGTCTTTGTAGTGGCTGATGAGAGCGCTTGCAAGGATCAGGCCGGCTCTGATCGAGCTCTGCTGCGCCGGTCCCTAAGCCGGGCATGTTTGTTCCTGCCCACGGATTGTTTCACGCTCCGGTCGGCCATCGTAGACTATTGCCTGATGCTTGTCAAAAAGCAAGCTGAAACATCAAATCCAAACGTCGTAGATTCTGCTAGATGTAGATGGTGCCGCGTGACAACATTCCTAAGCTTTTCTTCCCTCGAGGCCGCTATGCTGCCTCGGTGTCCTGGCCTGTTTTCTTTCAGGGCTTCATGAAACTCAGCGTCGACGGGTTCAGGCTTGGAGGTTTATACTTTCGAGTTTCGTGCTGAGGATAAGTGGAGTTCAGTTCGGATTTGAGCGCGAAGAATTTCTGGGCTTTCAGAAGGCTGCGTGGTCTCTGAACCACTCACACCCTGACTTGCGACGCCAGGTGATGACGGAGACTCCAGCCTTGCGCTATCTCCTGGAGAGAGGCTCTCGAAGACAGAGCTAGAGGGATCTTGCAGAGTCTGGCAAAAGCCTCACGGCCCGCTTTCGGCTTTTGGATGTAGGGGTGCTCGGCGCCGAAACACCTGAAGGCGCGAAGAACAATGGAAATCTCCAACGAGGCCACTGCGGAGAAGGGCTGTGTGAGCCCAGTGCTTAGCCTGGCCAGCGCTGGTCTTTTTTGTCTCTTCTTCTCAGAGCTTTCCTGGCTCCTGGTTCCGAAGTGCGAGCATGTCCGACGTGCGGAAACGGAGTCTTATGTACAAGATAGTTCGTGCAAGCTATGTCAGCTAAGATTGACCCTGAAGCGCTCAGCAGATGCAGGTGTTTGCCACCCTTCCGCGGACCACTCTGCGAACTGGAGGTGGCTTGTGGCCTGGCTGAAACTGCCAACATCGAGCTTTGAGCTTTGGCGGAGGACCCCCCTCGTGTACAGCAGAAGCTTCGGGCAGTGATCCACTACATCACTGCAGAGACAGAGCTGCGCTCAGACTCAGACGGGCATGAAGCAAGATGTGTTTCTGCACGTGAAGAAGTCGCAAGGGGCCTCCTTAGGAAGCTGTGCGAACTATCCTTGCTCTAGCCCAGGAGCGCGACCTGCAAGACCTGGAGCGTTCCCTCACGAGCTTGTGGATCCACTTCAACAAAGGCCCGAATCTCCGAGTAAAGCTTGCTCATATTGCCCCCAGACATAGGCCGAGCTTGTTCGATTTTCGTGCCCACAAGATCCATCAGAACGTCACACATGTGAGCCTGGGTGTTTCGGTGTTACTGCAACAGTACAGGGGCGGGTGTCCTGTTTGACACTGCTGCATTTGCCCGCCTGCGCCCATACCTCGCCCTGGCCTACTGCTCAGGGTACTCGTATATGCCCGCCTTGATCAATCTACGTCAGAAGACACCTACTGGATCTTGCTTGGTCCTGATGCTCATGATGCTGCAACCGCATCGATGCGACCATAAAGCTCCCATAGTAGGAGCAAAAACTTTTGCTAATGCTTGTAAGACTGTTTGAACAGTAAATCTTGAAAACTAACGAGTCCATCAGCGTCTCTCACTGATACATACTCGTACGTGCAGTCGCAGTAGTAGTAGTAGTAGTAGTAGTAGTAGTAGCAGTTGTAGTAGTAGTAGTAGTAGCAGTAGTAGCAGTTGTAGTAGTAGTAGTAGTAGTAGTAGTAGCAG
>CAJNDV010035786.1:81619-101737 GCA_905221635.1 Symbiodinium sp. CCMP2456
GTAGCAGTAGCGGTAGCGGTAGCGGTAGCAGTAGCAGTAGCAGTAGCAGGTAGCAGTAGCAGGTAGCAGTAGCAGTAGCAGTAGCAGTAGCAGCAGCAGCAGCAGTAGCAGTAGCAGGTAGCAGTAGCAGTAGCAGTTTCAGCAGCAGTAGCAGCAGCAGTGGCAGCTGCAACGCAGCAGGCATCAGCAGCAGCTGCAGCACCAGCAGCTGCAGTCGTACTAGCGTCCGAGTACCAGCAGCACCTGCGGCAGTAGTGGTAGTACTCGTAGTCGTAGTCGTAGCCGTAGTCGTAGCCGCAGCTGCAGTCGTAGTCGTAGTCGTCGTAGTAATAGTTGCTGCTGCTGCTGGAGGACGGGGAGAGTGCCACTTAAGACAGCAACAGCAATGAGAGTAAGACTTAAGATCATCAAGACTGTGAAGATAGCTGCATGAGCCTTATTCTGTTTCTTCTCCACCATCATCTCCAGGAGCATGCAGCCGCAGCAGCATCATCATGAGCATGCGACGATTATGGACATCAGCTTAAGCTGTTCTTTACACGGATGACTAAGACACGCAGCTGCTCCGGTGCTAATCACGACAGGATCAGTAGCACTATTTGGTGTACCCGGCGCCAGGGTACGACTACCCAGTTGTGATCTTCCATGAGGGACTGAGCAAGAAGGCGGGGAAGCCACAGATGCTCAACACCTGTCATGCCGGATACTTACCTTACTGTTGTCATCGTCGTAGTCGTCGACTTGTTGTTCGTCGTCATCACGCTAAAGTACTGGCATCACAGTCGGAATCACCGTCGTCATAACCACCACCATCACCACCACCATCATCATCAACATCAACCATCATCACCACCATCATCACCACCATCACCACCACCATCATCAACATCATCATCACACCATCATCACCACCATCATCACCACCATCACCACCACCATCATCATCAACATCATCATCACACCATCATCAATACCATCGTCACCACCATCGTCACCACCATCATCACCACCACCATCATCATCATCATCATCAAGGGTGGTGGGAAATCTCGCGTTTTGAGCAGGGCATCCCACTTCAGCACTGTGGCGATCTGAAAGAAACAGTTCCAGTGCTGCATTTTCTTGATAATTCAAGCGGTTGGTGCGTTTGTTTCGTTTCGAGTTGCAGCAGCCACTTGGGGCTTAGTCTACAAAGCCGCTTATGTGCTTGGAGTTTACTCCAAAGGACCAGGCTGCAGCACAAGCCTGGATTTAATTGGAGTTCAGTAGCGCCTTGCAGCATTCCTCCAGCATCCCAGCAGCATTCGCTGAAAGTCTCAGTAAGATCCGAGAAACGATGTGTACGTCACTAGTAAGAAGTACCCTGTGGGACCCTTCACAGACCCTGAGAATGGTTTTGTAAAGCCCTTAGGAGAACCCTGGAGCATCAGGGCCGGGAGCGCATCATTGCTGCGTCTGAGAACAGGGTGTGGCTGGCTCTGGTACCACGCCGGGTTCCAAGATCTGAGAGTTTCAGGTGTCGAGTTTACGGTTTAGGGTTTGGAGTTTAGGGTCTGGGGTTTCGTAATCAAAAGAAGCAGCCAAAAGGTAATGCGCCGATTGCCAAGGCGAGTTGTGAACCTCTGACTGCAGCTGGTTGAGCCTCCAGGCCTAGGAATCCGACAGTTCTGGATTTTTGCCCCACGGAGAAGTAGACTAAGTAGACTCCCAGAAGGACCACCGAGCCCCCTGAATCGTAGGATCTCTGATTTGTATGAGGACCGGTTCCAGAAGAAAGGAACTCCAAAGTCGAATCGAAGAAGCACCCGTCTGGTCTGCAACTTTTCGGTTTTTGATTGATTCCAAGCAACCTGACGCATCTGCTTTTCCGACGCCATTCAGTTTGTTTTCAAGTGTTCAGGGTTTGGGATTTTGGTTGGGGTTTAGGGTATTTAGGGTGTCGGGTGTCCGGGTCTTCGGGTTTAGGGCCTAGTCTCTCGATTCGCTAAAGCTGGATGCGCCAGCTTCTGCCGAGGCTTCAAGGAGGTCCCTCCGGAATGGGCGGAGGCCTGCAGTCTGGCTTTGGGCTTTCTATCGCAGCTAGAGCAGATATACACTACAGCCATGAGAGCTCCTGGTTGGAAGGACGACTAGTAGGAATGATGATGATGATGATGGTGATGGTGATTTTCGGCATGATTACCGTCACTACCGCCACCATCACCAACACCATCAGCATCACCAGCATCATCGTCGTCGTCGTCATCACCAGTGCCATCCTTTCTCATCACAATCGTCATCAACATCATCAGCATAATCGTCATCATCATCGTCATCCTCGTGATCATCACTTGGAGAGTTGCAGAAGTGATAGGCCTCTCTATTTGTCTGGGCATGTTCCACTGAACGGCCCTGGGTTTCAGGCCTGGCCATGTCCACCGGTGATATTTTGCCTGGCGTTGTTTCCAGATGGGGAAGCTAAGCGTAGTTTACTTCGGGCGATGCCGCTGGGCTTCAACACTAGGCCTAGCCCACTACCGGGTTTACCGCGGGACTCCCAACTCCCAATGAGTAGGCGTTGCAAGCATCGACCATGGGGGAGTTTCACACAACCAAAGGTGTCGCGTCAGCGCGCTTCGGAGTTTGCTGTCGGGTACCGGGCAATGACGCGAGCGGCTTAGTGAGGCGTCAACTTGCCGGTGGCACTGATTGCGACAATACTCAGGATGCTTTGCCGGATATACTCAGGAAACGCAGTCATGTGAAGTTCGAAAGGCTGAGGATCAGGGCGGTGAAACACCAGCAGCAAACTCCATGATGCAACTGTCGACAATGTCGGGTCGGGATGCAGGCTCAAAAATGCTGAAGCCGCATGGCCAACGCGAAGTTGTTTCTGCTCCGAATGCATTGGAGCTGCAAGACATTCGTTCCCCGGCTTTGCCCCGATACTCAAATCCTAGACCCTAAACCGTAAACCCTGTATTCCGGACACCTTTTCAGGCGATGGAAAAGAGGTGATAAAAAAAAAAACGTAAACCCTGAACATTACAGCTCGCGTTGATTCATCCAAAGCCCTCTCCCGGCCAAGGCGTTGGCGGTCTGGCCCCGTCTTCCTGGAGCCAGCACTTGCAGGCTCTTCGGTTTAGGGTTTTAGGGTTTAGAGGTTAGGGTTTAGGGGTTTAGGGTCGGTTTAGGGTTTTAGGGTTTACGGTTTAGGGGTTTAGGGTCCAGGGCCCAGGGCTGACTTTCGGGGAATGGGCACTTTGCCCGGCATTATGAGTCCTAGCTGACACTGGGGTCTGAACATTTTAAAGTGGTTTGGGATCATGCTTACAATTACAACCAGGTTCATCTTTTCTATGATTAGCATTGCTGCTGCCGTTGTCGGTGTTTTGTCCAACAGGGGCAAAGTTACTAGGATGGTATTGGTAGTCGTACTCGTGCAGGTATTGGCGGAATTGGAATTCGTCTGGGCAGGGAAGTAGCGGCTGAGTAGCGTTCGAACGGGTATCAGAAAACTGTCGTATAATGGTTCTTATTAGTGCGAGCATTCTTTATCCGTATCATCTTCAATTGTTATAGTACGTGACCATCTCAGATTTTGGGTAATGGTCCGTATCACGATGCACAGGTCTGCATATTATAAACACATTCATATGTATGTGCTACCCTAGCCCGTTTAGCTACACAAAAGCATCTATCCATAAGCATAATGTACGTGCCGGCAGCCTGGCGCCTATTCTAGCCCGTTTAGCTACACAAAAACCTCTATCCATAAGCATAATGTACGTGCCGGCAGCCTGGCGCCGACGCCGCAAGGCTTCGATTATGCCATGACCTTGGACACGGACTCCTACTTTCCGGGCCCTTTGGGTCCGCAGCTTACTGAACTGTGCCACGAGGGTCCAGGGCGGCCCCCCCCCACCCCAGGGCTTTCAGTAAGTCAAATCTTGCTACAACAACAACTTCCTGCAACACACCGGCACGAACTCGATTGCAAGGGTCTCTGTAGCCAGAAGACGAGGTGAGGATCCCTTTGAAGTGCTGCATGCGCAGGGCTGGGGCCTGAGGCAACAGCCTGTGGCTTGGTTTTGCGGGTTCGCCTGTAAGAGGGGGTTGCTCCGTTGGTTCCAGAATAGGACTAACCCTAAACCCGTAAACCCTAAACCCAAAACCCTAACTTGTGCAGTCTCTTTCCAGAGGCTTGGCGGCAATGTTCCCCCACCTGGGCAGGGAGTCGGCCAGTGCAGGGGGCTCAGCTTGTGAGTGCTACTGGCAGCCTACTGGCAATCTTGGTGCCCAGAGAGTGGCACTTGCAGGTGGTGGTGAACTTCATGCACTACTTCTTGCTTTACTGCAGGCTCCAGAAACTGGATCCTCGCCGCACGAGGAGATTTGGGCCTTGCTGGCGTAGGCTCCGACCGATTCTGTCCTTCCGAGCAGGATGCTCGCGGCTTTGATCGAGAAGAACTACAAGTGGTACCAGCAGCTTTTCTCAGTGTATGTGCATCACCTCATTCCTTGTATCGGAGCTTAAAACGTCAGACAACCCGAGGCAGTGCCTGATGCTGGATATCGAGATCCTTCGGTTGGATTGGTTCCGTGGGCCGGTGTACCAGGACTCTCTGGGAAGGCTTTCAATTCTTGGTCACTGCTGTTGTCTGAGTCTCCAGTTTATGTGTATGATTCACTTGAGTACGTTGAGTACCATCGACGATGCTGCAATGTTGATGTACCTGACACATGGGTAGTTCTCTAAATTAGGGTCCTTTTTAAGACTCCAAACAGAATATGGCACCCTTATAAAAAGGGACCCCCAAAGGGACCCTAATTTAGAGAACTACCCACATCCGAAGGACTTCTTCCGGTACATGGACTCTGTAGGCCGGCTCTTTCGATTTCCGTTGACGACACAGCGAGCCTCCTTTGCTCTTTGCCATCCCGGGGAGAGGTGGCTTTTGGATCCACCGCTGGGGCAACAATCCGGTTGCTGGGCCCAGCATGGATTCTCTTGCAGGGCGATGTAAACTTTTCGGAAGCTTTGGGAGAGTAGTGTCCGTCGGGACGTGAAGTGCTACCTGCAGCTTTAAGTGGTCAATGAATGCCGCAAGGTTCGGACCTTCGCCGTAACGCTCCTCCTGGAGGATGAGGAATGGCTTTCAAAGGTCGTTCTTGACGACCGAGCACCGCCTTCAAAACGTTGTCTGCTTTGGTGAGGATGTTCGCACGGCCTTCCTCCCCTATGCCCATCAGGTGGGGTCGGCGCAACACCTTGCCCAGTGGAAATGCAGATATGACGGCAACAAGTAGCAGCAGTCAATAGCACACCTCAGTGCGATCTTAGACTCAAGACTCGTCCGATGTTTGCAAGATTGCCTGTCAGGATTTTTGTTCCTGCGGGGCGGGGCGCGCCTGCCAGTGGATTTCCGAGAAGGAGGAGCTTGATGTGATAGTCCGTGTGTGGGTCTGTGAGTGAATAGTTGACTAATGCAGGGAGCGAGTGATTGAGTGGCGGAGTGACCGCCGGCATGAATGCATCCGTTCATGCATGCATCCATTCCCCGTTCATCAGATATCTGAGGCAATGATTGACATGACCAACGAATCGTTGCGGAAGTACCAGTGTGTGTTTGCACATTGTATGTATATGTACACGCCATTACACGCCCACTAAAACAACTGTCCGTCTTACCCCGTCCTAGCAAGGAGCTTTTTGGGCTTTTCTTCACATGCAGCAGCCGCTTATGCATGCGCAGGAACGGTCTTCTGCCCACTTCTACTACAGTTGCTGCTGCTGCTGCTGCTGCTGCTGCTGCTGCTGCTGCTGCTGCTAATACCACCCTTCATCGCACTACGACTAGTATGACGACCGGTACAGACGGCTGTTACACGGCTTGTTTTGGTCATAAGTCCTTTCTCCTAGTCTGGCTCTTCGTACTTGCTACTAGATGATGAAATCGTGATCTCACGCGACAACATCACATCAACTAAGAGCTTCTCTGTTGCTCAGTGGATCAGACAGCACAGTCAATCATCAAGAGTCATTTTTGCACGGATGGGTTTCCTTCGTATCCACAAGTCGAGATGAGTATTTCTCTCGGATGGGGTCTCCTATGTAGGAATAGCAGAGCTAGGCAATACTCAGTGGCAATGTTTTGTTCGAGCATTGCATGATGTCTAATCTATGTCCCTCTTGCATGCGTTTCAATGCCAAGTAGCGAAAACCTGGTAGATAGCCATGGGGTTTGCGCATCCATACTGCACTGTAGCTACCTATCTACCCGTGTATCTATCTGCATGTCTGTGCATCTGGCTACCGTTTCAGCAAGCCTGGTGAACAGCAGACGAACAGGGATCTGCAAAGCTCTCATCAACCATATGTTTTTCGGCAGGCTCGTTTTGTTCGTGATGTCTCATTGAGTTGGTTCAGCCGATTTGTTGGCAAAATCTCCAATACTTCAAGAACTTATCCTGTTTATTTGGGTCACTTCATTCCCACGCGAAGAGTCCGAGACCCCCAGAGAAGCAGCCAAGGCCCTGCATATGTACATACATACAAAGATAACTAGAGATATGTATATCTGTATGTATACATACACATACACACATACGATATTCATACACGCACGCACGCATGCACACACACACACGCACACACACACACACACACACACATATATACACACACACACACACGCACACACATCTTAAAGTCCAGGAGTACACTTGCGACGAGAAGCCTGGATCTTGGCCTGGGTGGCGTTGCGGCTGGCATTGACCACAAGCAGATGCAGCCGTGTGACTAGATACCTAGCTTGGCTACCCTCAGCACTGCGTTGTCAGTTTATCATACAGGATGCATGCAAAGCCTCTTCCAAGGTCGGAGCCTGCGGCTATTGCAATGGAGGAGCTCGCAGAAGGATTGCTTGACTTGCAGCCCGGTGCCTAGAGGAGTTGTGCAACTACAAGCAGGGAAGGGCGTGCGTGCCATGTAGCCACAGGCCATGTCAGAGTGCGTTGTCAGGAGAATACTGTGAAAACGGTCGTTTCTCTGGTGTCTACAATAAGACTGAGATGTGACACAGGCCCTGCTGATCGATCTCTGATTGTAAGGCCGTGGCGTGGATCAGCCCGCCAGCTGAGTCGACAGTCCCAACAGATGGACGTGATTCGCTTCGCTTCCGGGCAAACTTGAGGCATTGATTGCATCGGGCCCGGGGACATTGAGCGGTTTGCTTTTGGTCGAAAGCCGTGAAATCGGAGATGACTTCTCTGGCAGGTGCCGGGTTGCCCGATGACTTGCCACTGCTAACGGACCCCCGCGACCTGAATCGATCGCGGTCGAAAAAGTTCTCCTGCCCAGCATCAGGTCGGAAACGTGGCAAGCTACTTGGGGGTTCATGGGTAGTTTCAAATAGGGTTATAAGTAGGGTAACTATACTTATAACCCATATTAGGGGACTTATAACCCGACTTATAACCTCCAAGTAGCTCCGAGCTAGCAACTGTCGCTCTGCAGATCTCGTTGCTCTGTGCCTCTGGGGAGGGGGCCATAGGCGAGCTTTCCACGGACGTCCTAAGCCTCCATACGCCGGTCCACGCGCAGGAACGCAAAATGGCCGACCTGTCAGTTCTGGCGTTCACGCTGGTGGTTGGAGCCATCCACAGGCGTCTCTGTGGGCGGGCTTGGCGGGGCTATATTTGCAAGCTGCATGGCCGTCTGAACTATGAACTCAAGATACTCGTGGAGTAATGTTGAGTATATGCGGTGCTGCTTCATTGAGCCTGTGTTTCTGGCAGCAGCGAGGGTCTCGCCTGCTTTCCAGCACGGGATGGCAATGAATAGCGGGACTGATTGAGTGGCAAAGCGAGAGAAGCCTTTCACTGCACTTTAAAAGGGCGGTGCTGGCCTAGACACCTCTCGTTCGGACCCACTCGTTTCATTGGGCCATAGTATATGGAAGGCGGCTCGCACATCAGTGCACCGAACCAGCCCTTGCTGGGAGCAAGCACCCCAATTGCCCGAAACGTTGCCTGAGACGACTGCCACAGGTCGCCAGTCCTCGCGTCGTACCGGCAACATCCAGGGCTTCAGCAGCGGCTCAGGGATCAGTGTGCGCCTGCCAGCTTGCGGGTTCGTTTGGGAGTTTGAAGCTAAACATATTCTAGGGGAAAAATATTTTTCCCCTATAACATGTTTAGTACTGGCTTTCCGTCACCTGTCGGCACACCCTGCATCCGGAATCGTTCATCCACTCGCTGAGCTGGTGCAGTAGCGCCAGACATTTCCGATCGTCAATCCTCATTATATGACTGGCTCAGCAGGGCAGAATCACTCTTTTTTCAACAGCAGGAAATCCCGCCCCCTCCCTGCGCAAGAAGCCGGACTTATCCAACTCTAAACGAAGTCTTGCGACCAGGCAGAGTCGATCTTAGCTTCGGCCTGCATCGAGGCTGGGCTATCGAGGCCCCCGGATTTGAATCCAGAATGTAGCTTGTTTGGAGATGACACCCTAGAAATCCTTGTTGGGATGCACAACCCTGAGCCAGATTGCATTTGGGAGGGGCTCCTACGTGTGATGCTTCTTGGGCTATTTTGGCTTGTTGATTGCGCGGGCTTCGGTTTGGAGTTGGGATTCCCTCTGCATGCTGGCCAGGTTTCGGATATCGGTAGCAAGCACATTGCGTTCTCTTTCAAGTCTCTTCGCATCGACTCTTCGTATGAGCATGTCTGCAGGGCGCTGTGGGCAGCGACTTCAAGATTGATGCTTCCTACATCTCGCCGAATGCTGCGACCCTACACTGCCCGGCAGAGCCCAGGGAGCCCATGGAAGTTTGCCAGGGCATGTTTTGCTTCCCAGGTCAGCATTGCCAATAGCATCGAGCATGCGACCAGGCGCCTGTGTGGCTGCTTTTGGCGGTGGTTCTTTGGCTCACCAGGTGGCTACCAGGCTTTTGAGGAGGGCTGGGTTCCATTCCGAGCTCAATCCCGACGCAGGAAATATGGCGTCAGGATATTGATCTCCCAAACAGCCCAGAGCTTACACCAGCTCGCAGCATTGGAAGATGCGGAGCTTCCTGTTCTCCGATCTCCTCTGCGTCTCTCAGGTGGCCCAGTGCTGCACGAAGGAGATGTCCAGTAAGATGCGCTTGATCGACAAGGCTGGGTACTGTCCGGAACCACATCTCATTGGCAAACCATGGCCTCTGAAAACCCGGCATATGGGAAGCCACATGGTTGCACAATTGTTGGGGCGGCGAAACTGTGGGGCATGCCATGAAGGTCACAATCAAAGGCTCGCTTGTGCCTTTGGAGCTGTACTGCCTGGACTTGGACTTCAAGCGACTTCAGGCCCGTCTCTCGTAGTGGGTCGCCGGTGCAATAGATATGAGACACGAGCCGGCAGGCAGGGCTGACATGTATGTGCACACATCATACGCTGATTTCAGAATGTTGACATCTTTGTGAGCGGATACACTACCCATTACGATGCAGAGGCACATAAAACACTGTCTGCGTTCACAACGGAACATTACTGTGCCAAACATCCGGATGCGGCATGACAGGAGAGAGTCTAACATCACCTAGCTCGAGGAAAGACGAAGCACTGCAGAAGATGTAGCAATAGTTGAGTCTTGACGAACAGTTCAGTCGGAGAAGCTTTGCACTGCTGGCAGCCTTAGCACTCAGCATGTGCCGAAAGGTTCGTGCAAGTTTGAGTTTGGCGTCGTTTGCCGCTTGTGACAGCTGGAACGCCTTCTTATGCTGACCTTGTTTGTCAGTGTTTGTCTTTTCAGGTGTGTACAACACCCCAGGAGCCCTTTAAATTAGAGCCATCACAGCTCGGTAGTGGCATTGCTCATAGCATCTGTAGGGCATGTCCGGACCTGCCAAGTCCCGCTTCCTGGTCTTTGCGTGCTGGGGAGGGTTGTTGTCTAGATTGCTATAATAATATTTACCATAACCGACTATATAACTTACGGTGATATACTACTTTAATATACTATACTATGATATGTTCTGTAATATGCTACAATAAAATCATCCAACCTGTTGGACGGCATGGCACGCGTCCAAAAGTTGTTCTCGCCAGCCTGGTGTTGCTGCGACTTCGGCGATTCCTGCATTCTCATATGCACTGACGCAGACGCAGCAAAAACAGCCAAATCCGACCAATCTTTCACATGTATGATTACATCCAAACTTCCCAGGTGCACACACAGTTGCCGAAATTAGAAGTGCCGTGATGGGGAAGCTGGAGCGCATTTTTGCAGATCATCTGCCGGTGAACAGGTCGAGGACCGGCCGGAGTTGCCGATCACGTGGAACTCGCGCTATCGCTTCAAGCCTGGACCCTCGCGGGGTGTTCCAGGGTTCAAGGTTCCTGGTTTCGGGATGAGAGGTTTGGAGGTGTTTCTGCTGTCGTTTAGGGATTTTTAGGGTGTGCCGAAGGCGCAAGGAAGAGGTCTGCTCGAATCCATGCGTGTGAGGTGCGTCCGGTGTATCTTTTATTACATTGCAAGTGAGACTTGCTTGCACCATGCATCGTCCATGCTGCAATCCTTAAGGCTGCTCCGTGATCTTATCCCGAAACTGACTCTGACAGCTTTAAAAAAATCAAAGGCGATTGAACGATTGAACCCGGTAGAAGGCTAAGAAGTAACTTTTGCTTCTATTAGATTTAGGTTTTTGTTCCTATTGGACGTAACTTTTTCCTACCTACCCCGCCTACCCCCCACTACCCCACCTGCCCCACCTACCCCACCTCTCCCGCCTACCCCCACCACCTACCCCACCTGCCCCACCTACCTCACCAACCCCCAACCAACCTGCAAACGAGAACCCCAAGGAGTGAATCCAGCGAGAACCCTTACCCAAGACGAAAACCCTAACGAGTGGACTATCCAAGACGAACACCCTATAGAGTGAATCCAGCAGGAACCTTTGACCGAAAACGGCAACTCTAAGGAGTGAACCTTTCACCGAAGACGAAAACCCTAAGGAGTGAATCCAGCCGGAGCCTTTGACCGAAACCCTAAGGACCGAATCCAGCGGGAACGCGTGACCGAAGGCGAAAACGCTAAGGAGCGAATCCAACAGGAAACTTATCCCGAAGACGAAGACCCCCAGGAGTGAATCCAGCAGGAACCCGTGACAGAAAACGCAAAGCTTAAGGAGTGAATCCAGCAGGAAACCTTTACCGAAGAACCCGAATTTACCTAAGACGAAAGCCCCCAGGAGTGACTCCAGCAGGAACCTCTTTCCGAAAGCGAAAACCCATGAGGAGTGAATAGAGCAGGAACCTTTTACCCAAGACGAAAACCCTAGGGCCTAGGGAGTGAATACCGAAGGCGAAAACCCATAAGGAGTGAATCTAGCGAGAACCTTTGACGCAAGACGAAAACCCATAAGGAGTGAATCCAGCAACAACCCTTTACCCAAAACGACTACCCTAAATGAACCTTGTGTGACTGTTCGGGTTTGTGCTGAATAGCACAAGAATTGCCATTTTGGCGCTAAATACAGCGGAAAAGTTAAGACACCATAAAAGTTAGTGGCTTGGTGCTAAAGACACCAAAAAAGGTATGACTAAGACGCTTGTTTTGCAAACATCTGCAGAGATTTGCTGTTTTTTAGAGCCGAAAAAGGTTACAACTTGGTCATTTTGCTGAAAAGCCGGAAAGTTACATCAAAGAGAAAGAAGTCACAACTCAGTGTTCCACCTTGAACAATACACCGCAAACCCCAAAACCCCAAACCGTGAAACCCGAAACCCAATACCTTAAAGCCCCCGAGCTCTACACCATGGAATCCTGAGCCCTCAACCCTACACCCTAAACCCTAAATCTGCTCAGAGTGATGGTGCTGCCAAAACAACCCTAAATCCCAAACCCTAAACCCTCAACCCTAAACCCTAAACCCTAACCCCTGAACCCTTAAGCATAGCCTCTGACGCCTCGAAGCCTTTCCGTGCCTGAGGTCGAGGCACGCCATGGAGGCCCCCAGACCCTGCGGTCATGCTTTGAAATCTGTAGAATTCCAGGCTTTTGGAGTTTAGGGTTTCGGGGTTTAGAGTTTAGGTTTTACAGGTTGAGAGTTTAGGGCTTCGTTCCTGGGGGTTTTACCAGAGGTTTTAGGATTCAGCTTTATTCTCAAGGCAAGGGGTCTTGAGAGTGTAGCGACTTGCGGCACTGGCTTTCGGGGATCCCTGACCGCCAAGCTCCGCACAACCCGCCCGAAATGGAGATGCAAGGCCGTATGAAAGAGCCCCCAAAACAAGTCAACAATGTAAACTGTGGATCATGCCCTGCCCGCACGGTTTAACGCCTCGGCCTCCCCCCAAGGAGGTGTATTGTGCGTTCAGGTATTAACATTGGTGATGGCCGCATGGATAACCTCAGACCCTCCCCTCCTCCACCAAAACCATGCTAAGAAGCCTGCAGAGCCAGCGCAGCCTTTCCTCCCCCCCCCCCACACACACCACAAAACAAACTCCACCCCAATCCCCAAAACCTAGAACAGGGTTTTGGAGCCCATTATACTGTAATTATAGTAAGGAAGCCCCAGAATAGCATTAAATCCCAAAGCTGAAAGTCTCAGCTCGGGATTGGGAGCCGTGAGGTCGGTCCCAACTTTTCAGTCTTGGATCCGTGGTCATAAGCTCGACTCGTGGTGATCACGACCAGTTTTATGATGGCCTTTGTTGGTATTATTAATATTCTTGTGCGTGTTGCTTCAGATTCTACAGCAACACTCAGAGAAGCAGCTACTTGCCCGCTGCTGCCCCTCTTCTGTCTCCCAGATGCGGAAGAACCATCTCTGGGCTGACGAGTTCTCCAAGGCAGCGCCATTTGCCACTGTGCCTTGTCGTGTCGAATGCAGCCCTGCAAGCATGTCAATGAAGAGATATACCGTAAAGCAAAAGAAGAGCACTATTTAACTTCCGGTATATTTCTTAATTGACATTGAGGGATTCTGACTGTTCTGGCCAAAGTGCTTGCATGACACTTGCTGCAGGCACATATCTTGAAGAAGGAGCCGCTTTACCTTTGATGTCGCTGATGTCGCACAAATTAATGTTCAAGATGCTCGACAAAGTAGGGCCCATATTTCCAGCGTGCCAGTTGAGCCAAGAAGAGACTTTGCTCCTCCTGCAATCTTGCTGCTACACATACGGGTCAGGGCAATGCGCTGCTTGTTCCTGCAGTCTGTGTCGGAGCTGATGCAGGACCCTCATTTCCAGGAAATGCGCACTCCCTACACGGACCCATTCCTGCAAAAGTTCAACATGGGGTGCCCTCGGAGCAATGAAGCGTCTGTTCATTAGGAGCTGTTTCTGGAGTGACATGTAGCTGTCGACCTGATTGTGGCAAACCCCCGTTTTGGTCCGATCCAGGTACCAGAACTATGCTCAAGGCGAGTGGCAGGTTGCCAGAAATCTCTTGATTCAGACGCACACCATGCTCCGTGACAAGGACGCCCGGGAGTTTCAGTGAGTTTCACCCCTTTTTTTTGCCCTCCTAACCCTAAACCCTAAACCCTAAACCTGGAGCCCCTCCAGAAACCCCCTTGTAGGTCTTGGGGTCATGTCGGCGCTGCACCCACAACGAAAGCAGCACCCTCGTCTGGAGGATGGGCCGAGCGAGGCCCTCTTACGCTTCATGGAGAAGCCCCACCAGTTCAAGGCCAATATCGTGGCCATCATGGCTCTCACATGGAAGTGTCACATTCAGAAACTGTCTTCATCAAGGTCCCTGGACTGCTATGCGCTATCATCTTCTACCGTTCGGTAGACTACTGTCTAGTTTTAGAAGCTGGGAGTTAGAAGAAGTAGATTCCCATCATCTCGGAGTCTTGTCTGCAGGCTCCGGAAGGTTGGCGAGGCACGGAAACACGCCCCCTTCCCTCCCTGTCCGTCATTTCAGAACTTTTGACGGTTGGGCCTGGCATGCTTTCACAATCGGAGCCTCGAGATCTTTGTGGCTGTTGAAGTTGAAGTGCGGCGTGCTTCGAGTTGAGGAGTGTGGTCTTTGACCCCCCCCCCCCCTGTCGGCCGAAGCTCCGTTCATGCCGTCGGTACCAGTAGACCCAGACTCGTCGAGGTGTCCACGCGCTAGAAGATCGTTGGTGAGCTCTATGCCGTGAAGGGTCATCACCTTCAGATGGCGACGAATACCACTGTGAGGTGTGAGCCTTCGCCTCGGAAAGAGCAGCTCTTGCGACCCTAGCTCGGCTCACTTGTTTCCATTTTTCCGCACCTCACCTAGCATTTGAGCAGTGTTTGAGCAAATGTTCAGCGACACGACTTGGACCCTGCAAACAGGCCTAGTCACTCCACTCAGGATCTTAGACCCATGTTGCAAACTTTGCAGGGTCGGTGGTCGTGTGGAGAGGAGCCGACGAGCTCCAAACCGAAGGCCTCATGAAAATCAGAGGTCTTGTATCAACACTTTTCACCAACAGCTATCATAGGTACAGTCCGAGGCCAAAACTGTGCGACGCCAATGGCTTGCAGCTAAGAGCTGTCGGGAGACCATCATGGCCCCATGTAACCTGCGAGAGCACTTTCGCAAGAGCCTCTCACGGCTGGCCCGAGACATGGATTTCGCGATGACATGACGAGATATTGTCAATCTGTCTTATTTGTTTCACCACACCAATTCAGCCAAATGCAGCCTTAGCAAAAAGCAAGTTCTGCCTTGCCTACACATATGGGCATACCGGAGAGAAATTTCAATATCATCAAATTATACATATTCTTTCCTCTGACTTACCATTACTTTTCTGGGCATCTTATTAGTATAAGACTAGATCCGAAATAGATGAGATATATAATATATTTATGTTATTCTGGTTACTTCGGATTCATAAGATATTTATCCATATGAAAATTTTATAAAAAAATACCATATTATGAACATTTGTGGACTCTATCTTTAATCTAGAAAATGCTATACTAGTTTTCTAAACGAGATGATGTGGTTTTATATTGAATACATTGGGAAATTAATGATCTTATAATAAGAAAATTAATATATGTATCTATATTTATTTTTCTCTTAAAGGTCTTTAGAATTTGATATTCTGAATTTGGGATAATTTTTGCGATATATATTTAGGATGTGGGATATATGTGGGTCGTTGGGAGCATCGTGGATTGTCGGTGATGGTGTCTCGAGAGAATTGTGAGATTGGTAGGAGAGGGAATATAAAATTTGGGGAATGGCGAGGGATAAAGGAGGGTCGAATGAAATCGGCAAGTGGCACCAAAATATATTTATAATATTATAGAATGGTTGGATTGCTATATGGAATGATGGCATATGAAAATTATGAAGAGATTATTAAAGGAGAAATAAAAAAATATGAAAAAAACTGAATCGAGAAATAATAGAATTAAAATAAAAGATATTAAATTATGTATAAGATATTATGAATAATTAATTGAAATCATTATTAACATTATTAATATTATAGATTTCTATATTAAAGAATATTTCGAATAGAGATAATATATTATAATTTCATAGGGAAAGCTTCATGAATAATAATGATATTCTACTTGATTTTTATTACAAGATTCTGAATTCACAAAAAAAATTTTAGATTAGATTTCTATATATATAATGAATATATTTTTTCGGAATCATATTCTTGATTTTATAAATATTTAAGTAAGAATCAAATAAATTATAAGAGTATTTATATTATTATATTCGAATAGAAAAATTTATGAATGGTTTAATATATCGATATCTTGGAAGCCGAATCAAACTAAGATATTGAAAAAAAAATATTGAAACCTAATTTGAATTTAATTAAAAATATAAAAGCTATTATTTTTTTAATAGATTTCTTGAATTTAAATATTAGATTTCAAAGAATTTATTATAAAAATATTGAAAGAATTCTTTTTTCTTTAAATATCCTTGATACTATTGATTATATTAAAGAATATAGATTTTATAGGAATATAATTTTATTTTATAATCAAATAATCAAATATCGAAAATTATATAGGTTATAGACCCAGAAAGGACTCATAGAGAGACGCGAGAACAAATATATGAAAAGAGGAAAAGAAATATAGAGCCAGAACTATGGAGCGAAATAAATAAAGAAAATCAAATTAAATATATATAACCAATTTCAAATAAATATATATGAAATTTATTTCTAAAAAATAAAGAAAGAAATTTTCTAGAAATATGGGGGGTTTCCGAAAATAGGGGGTAGCTTATATAGGAGATCCTTGTAATAAGGATCCTATTATTTGGGGTTACTATATTAGGGTCCCCATACATATAAAAAAACGACAGATTCAAATTCGTATTCAGAGATATATACACGCCCATAAATATACAAATATAGATTAAGGATATATATACCTGTATTCAAAAATTATTCCACTATAACTCGCGACTATAGAATTTCGGAATTTTATTACTACGAATATCTTCAAAAAATTCTAGAATTCATATAATTACTAGCATATTTTCTGACAATTTTAATTCTAAGAGCATATCTAAAAATCAAACATATTTAATTTCGAGAAATCTCGATAAGAAGATTCCTAATCTAGATTTGCAATAAAATATTAAATCGTATCCTTTTAAAAAAAATATCCTTTTAAAATAAAAATATTATTTCTATCTCCGCCAATTCGAGATCAAGAATCTCTGAGTCCAGACCCAGTGTTGTGCCAGAAGATCCATCCCCGCTCAGAATCTGAATCCCAATATTCAAATCCGAGCACCCGGAACACGAACCCGAAACACACAAGACAAAACCTATGGATCCCAGACGCAGAACGCAAATCCGGAAAATCCGGACCAGAACCGCGGAACCGAAACAGCCGGAACCCAGAGGCAGAAAACGCAACCGGAAAGACCCGGTACGCCGGAAGCGGCGGTTTACTACAGTTGTTAAGCAACGAAGTGCAATCATCTTTGAGTGAGTGTGTGAGTGTGGATTTGGGGTGCTGTCCGGCCCACGAAAACGATCCCTCTCGCCTTCTTTGCCCCTCCGCATGCTTCATCGGGGCTCCGGTGCAAAGTTCAACGGAGCACACCTAAACCTCCGTGGGTCCACCGGTTTGAGTTGGAATTAAACATTTGTCAAGATGAACCTCACCGAAGACACTGGCAAGATACTGGCTGAGAGGCGGGGGTGGTAGTGGTCGAACAAACACGCGCACACGACAAGACAGCGAGACTGAAGGCAAAAGCACTATCTCACTATCAGCTGCTACCCTCGTGGCTGCAGGTACTCGAACAGTGTCCCCCTGGCGTGTGGGGCGATTCCTGATGCTACAGGCATCACCCCTCGACCTAAACCATCCAACATTCACAAGAAATTAGTACGGCAAGATGTGCGAAAACCGGTACCGGTAGTGCAAGATTTGTGAACGGTGACGGCATCGTGCACCAGGGCTGCACAAGAGGCCATACGAAGAGATGAGGCCGCATCCACCACAGCGATTTATTGGAGAATAGCAGGTCATAGCGCAAAAACACAGGGAATTTCAATAAGAGTCAACTTATGCATTCCTGTTAATTTCGCACCATTGAAAATGTAAATTCTTGAGTCTTAAAATCCAGTGCCGATAAAACTTACTCAGACACGACATTATCAGAAACTTTGTATGTCCTTCAGTATGTACAGGCCGGATCATACCAAATACTTACGTTAGTGGATCATGTATCCTATGAACGGAAGCTAAATAGTTGGATCTTGTTTATCTTGCAACACAAGCCATACACATGCATAGTCATACGCCAAGTAATAAGATGCCACATCTTTCTCTCTCGTCTGGAGTTCCAACAGTTGAGAAAGATCGGGCCGAATCTCAGGTCCAATAGAGATGTTTAGTTGGACCTCGGGGCATCGATACATGCGAACCAACGTTCATATCTGCAAACAGGGCTATGGTTAGCGAGGGGCAGCAAAGCTAAGGCTAACACCAGCGGCAATAGCATGCTGAACTGCCTCATGGCGCCAACCTCGGCTTGCACTGCGAGTCGAAGAATTTGGCGTGGCCACCCCAGCGAGGCATGTGGTACGTTTGTCTGTCTGCACGGCGGGCGACACAGGACAAACATGGGGCTCCCGTGACGTAAAGTTGCACTCGACCGGATGGGCGGCAGGATGTCTTCGACAAGGCTGCCTGAGCCAGATTCGCTGCTCGTGAGCATCACCAGCACAGCACACAGGCTTTGTGGCGGGTAACTGAATTCAATCCGGCAAGGTGCGTCGTGCAACTTTTCATACAACTTTGACAGGAGTTGGTTCTCACTGCATAGGCTCCGATCCACGAGGACGTTGAACCTTGGGCTTTTCAAGACATTGGCATGATTGAACCCGCAATTTCACCCTTTGGCTGCCTCATGACCTGAGGGAACCTTCACCAATGGCAAAGCTTTCTGAGTATGGAGCGGCAGGGCGGTGGGACGCAGCCATTCCTCCCAGGTGACACAATGAAGGTCTTGGATTCGAGCAATATATAGCGGTGGTTTGTCCTTGTACCAGCAACACTGTTTTTGACATTGCGGGTTGTGGCTTTTTCCACTCCCTGCCCTTAGGGTTTGCCAGTCGTTTACAGGTAAAGCTAAACCCCAAACGACCTAAAGTCCCAACCCTAAGCCCTTCTCTTAGGGTCGTTTTTGTCATGTGCCACGGAGCGATTGCAATGTCTCCGTAGATCTCTCTATGGCACCCAGTCGCAACTGTGCTACGTTGTGGGATTCGTCTGGACCTAAACCGCCTTAGCCGCCCGGAGCTCAACCATGAAATGCCTGGAGGAGGCACCTCAATGACCCTTTTCCTGAGTTGAACACGCTGTCGTTTGAGCTACCCAGCAAGCAACACCATATGGCAACGGAAAACATTCCATCACACGTCAAGGAGACCAAAGCCCTTATGAGAAAGGTTTGCAACTTCCCTTTTAAAGATTTAAGCACGTGCGGCTCGCCTTAAACCTTCAGAGTGGCACATGGGGCCGCAGTCCGTAACAATAAAGATCATCAAACCAGCAACAATGATCGTAAGAAACCGTTCAGCCGTTCATCCTTGGAAGGACGCCAGCCATCAAAGCCATTCTTCTGGAAGCGCAGCGAGGTCACCTGAACCGGGTGGCCGTCTGGGTTCTGCTATTCTGGCATTTGTCGCTATTGAACTGCTATTGCTGTCGTCGCCGTCCCCTTCGATGTCGTCGGTGTCGTTTTAGCTTGCCGCTCTACTGTGTCACTTCATGCTCTCGCAATACAGGCTATTCTACTTGGGGCTGCGAGACATGATCGGCCCAAGCAAGGCATGTTTTGCAAGACTTGTAAAAATCTCGAGCCCAGGCTCAAGTGATGGCGGCAAAATTCCGGAGAGTATTATGTTTAAGTTTGAGTCTACGCCCAATTTGATTTCCTCTCTTCTTGACTTGCAGCGGCCACCTGAACATCGCCAGCTCTGATATCAATCTCGGCCACGCTTACGACCTGAGCCGGGGTCGCCCTAAATCCCGCAATTGTCTGCATTCAACAGCTGGCCGAGCAGAAGCGTTCGCAGTGCGCGTGCCGTCGCCAGTCTCTTTTGCACGCAGCAAGCCGCACTCAGGTTGTCTAGGTCACCTGGGCAGGGAGAAGTCTGGGCGAGCTGAAAGCAGACTGTGAACCCAGCCTATCCCGACTCGGCACGAGGAAGCCATTCTCGAATTGTTTCTTGTCGCCTCCCGAGAGCTTTTCGCGCTCCCATGGCCACTGTCCATGCCCCAGGCCTGTATCTCTCGGTCGAAAGTCTTCCATGACATCTTCTGGAGAGGCCTCCGCAAACGAATTAGCTGCACGAAGCCTACAGTATTTCATCTGTGGTTGTTGAAAAGCTTCAATCTGCAACTCGCACCAAAGCCAATCTCTGGAGCAAAATCTAGGGCCTAGCTGCTAGGCCTGGTGATTTTGACGACTTGTTTTGCACTGATGTCAAAGCAAAGTTACTATTCTGGGAATACCAAGAATACGACAGACCCTACCTCAAACAAACTCCCTGGCCCAAGCATCCGGAATCGACCAGGACCGTTAAGAAACTGCTCTTTGTGTCGAGTCTGTAGTTTTAGACAGAAGCAAAAACAACGCGCGGACGCCCTGTAAGCG
>CAJNDV010035786.1:101837-113254 GCA_905221635.1 Symbiodinium sp. CCMP2456
GGTGGTGGTGGTGGTGGTAGAAGTAGAGCAGCAACAGTACTAGCAGTACTAGTAGTAAAGCAGCAACAATGATACTGGCAGAAGCTGCAGTAGTCGTCGTCGTAGTAGCGCTGACGCTGTAGTGCTAGTGGTAATGGTAATGTTGGTGGTGGTGGTAGAAGGAGGAGGAGGAGGAGTGTTGTATTAAGCAATATGTCAGAGCGCGCAAAGGCCACTGATGTTGAGATAAGATGCGCATCCAAACATCGGACACATTACGCAAGCGGTTGCGGAGCAGGCAGCCGCGGATGCGTTCTGTAGCGACTCAGCTTTACTGGTTTGGGGGTTTAGGGTTTGTCCGTTCGACTGCAATCACAACGCCCTTGAACGTTTTACACTCTCGCACTCGGACTCAGTGATTAGCCCTCCTTTCACGGTTTGGTCGGCGGACTGGCCAAACCTATGCCATGCCTGTCTTGGGGGCACTTGTGTGCAGTGGCTGGGGCTTGCTAGTTCCTTCCCACTGTAGTAAATGTAGGATTGGACTCCACGGAGTCTATGACAGCACAGTAGGGACAGCATGCCCAACAGGTTGTAGGGCTGCTTTTCGCCCTCCCTCTGTCTTACCAAGCTTTGTCCGTCTCAAATTGCAACTTGCCTTTCAGTGGCATGGCATTGCGATTGACTGGCCGAAGCAAGATCCTACGCGGTAAAGTCTTAGATAGAGCAGCAAAGGAGAAACGGAGCGAGGCCGACAAAAAAATTGAAAGGGTGGCAAAAATCTAGCAACCCTGAAGCCAAATAGGACCCCATAGCCTTTAGAATTGAGGAGCAGCCGTGGGCAGCATGGAATCCCAAAAATAGGTCCCAAAGCTCCAAGTGATCACGAAAGCTCGAGGATTGAGTTAAGTCTTGCGTTTAGCAGAGAGGCAGCAGAAACCAGCATATTGTTGATAGTATCAATTTCGAGGGAACGCGGGGATGGTGGTTTGCTAGGGATTCACATGAATTCTCTGGTCTGGATTGGGGGGGAGGGGGAGGGGAGGTAAATTGGTATATATCAATCGCCGACATTTGTAATAAAGCATTCGAAAACACAACAGAGCAAGCAGCTTTCAACGATGAAAAACATGCGTCGTTGACCTTCTTGCCTTCATCCCCTTCATGCTTCCCGCTGTTCCGATCTCATGCAGGTTGCCTCAAAAACCCACAACAAATTAGCGTGCCTGCATCTGCTGAAGTCTCACATCTATGCGCCGGTGCTTGGCTGCACGCGATAACTCCTGCGCCGCTGGGAACAAACGTCGCTACTACAGACAAAGGAAGAAGAGCTTTGATGCTCACTTGAGAACAAGCACATGACACTTCAGACTGTGGCGCCTGTGAAACATTCAAGCAGTCGCCAGAAACGAAAGGCGCCGGGGGCGTGGTGTCCTCCACAGCAGTCTCTGTTTTAATTTTGGACCTCCAGTTCCGAGTAGTCCCCTTCTCCGCCCCATGCATAAAGAAAAGAACTCGTGCTTGGGTCCTCCATATAACACGCACGAAGTGTCTCCATGGCTGACTGCGTGCACAATGGCTGCAAGTCATCACCCTGCTGCCGCATGTGTGCCAGCTCCTGATCTTCAGCCGTTGGTTCACCCACGTTCTCTCCCACTCTCACCGACAGGCCAGCTAGACGTTAAATGCAATTCCCTGCAGCTGCCATCTCATGATTCTGTGTTCGACCAGCCTCCTCGATCAGCTCCAGCACCTTGACGTCTACGTGGTCTTTGTGCAAAATGGGAGCCGAAACATAGCCGTCCTTGTCGCAATCAACTCCCACGTGAGCTTTTGACTGGCCCTTCCCCGCAGGACCGCTCGAAAACAACGCAAACCAGGAGCCTCCTCCATATAGCAGCGCAGCGCTTCCATGGCTTCGGTAACGGCAAATGACGTGACTCGCTTGCTCTTCTAGGCCTAGGCCTCTACACATGCCTGGGCTGTGCGAGCTTTCTTGCTAGGCCTTGGCAAAGGCTTTCTGCTCTTGTGCCGTCTTTTGCTGTGAAGCAGACCAACATAGCGTGAACACACGAGCTTACGCTGAAAACGGCTCCACCAGCAACTGCCCGTCAAGTGCACTGCCCCTCTACGCACTGCTCTCTCGAGCTCCGCACTTGCGCACGCAGCAGACTCTCCTTGGATACGGGGGACAGGAAGCAGCTTCGAGCACCTGCATACCGAAAACGCTGTTCTTGTGCTCAGAATAAGTCAACCTCGTTCGTGCGCTTGATCTCTGCACTGAAACAGACAAGAAGCACTGCGCCACCAGCTTTGCTGTTGCTCCTGATACTCTTCCGCGAGTTTGGTGGCCTCGCCGTGACGAAGTCAACCACTGACAAGTTTGCATTCCAAGTCCTGTACTTGCCAAAATACAACATACTAATGAGGTCTGTGAAAGCCACTTCTACATACCCGCGGCCCCGGCCGAAACGCTCACAGGTTTGCCTAGGACCCCCTATTCCCCTCTTTATCCCCCAATCTCCTCCTTCGAAAATTTCGGGTCTTTGCTATTCGCATCCCATGCCTGCCCAGGGGCTACGGCTACTCGACAACCAACAGATTCAACCCCGACAAGAAAGCCAAACACAAGGCCTGTAAGAGGCACCTCAAAGTCCCGTTATAAGCTGAAGCGGAAAAAGATGTGCGTGCAGGGCTGTCTGGGGATGTGCGGGGATCACGGAAGCCCTTGGGCGGCAGCGGAAAACGAGACGTGCAGAAGGCCCTTGGACAGCACGTAGGCAGCAGCACAGAAAGAAAGAGATGTGCAGAGTTGTGCGGGAGAAGGCGCGGGTGGGAAGCACACTGGCAGCACCTGGAAGACCTGTCAGCAGCGACGGAAAGTGGGATGTGCAGGGATGTGCGGGGATCGGGCTCTCTTCCCGGCAGGCTAATGCCTATACGCAGCAGGGCAGGAAGGGATGTGCGGGAATGTGCCCTTGGCAGGAATATGCAAGCAGCACCAGAACAAGGGGGCGTGCGGGGATGCGCAGGGGACGTGACGCCCTTGGAAGCCACTCCCTTCGTCAGCAACACCATATGAAAGACTCACTTGGCTCACTTCTGTGGAAATATGCAGGCCTCTTCCGGCATGTAAAGGGCCTTTAAAAGGCGGGAGACCTGCATGCTTTGCTACTGGTGTTGTCATTGGGGCCTCGGTTGTGCGTGTGCGCGTGATGCTGTCTTTTCCCACTAAGCGTGTTGAGCATGGAGTTAAGTCTTTCTGCGAAATCTCTTTGGATCCCAGTGGCCCTATAAGAATCAAGCCCCTGGCAGGCCCTTGGCCGGCCCGTCAGCAGCACCAGAAGGAGGGTAAGCAGCAGCAAGGAAAGAGAAACCGGGCATTTTCTGGAGCAGACCTGCTTCCAACAAGAAAAAACCGGACAGCTTCTCACGGATTTGCTTCCAACATAGACAGAAACAGCGTATTTTCCCAACCTTCCAGCTTCTCACAGAAGCAGATTTGCTTCCAACTGAGACCGAAACAGCACATCTTGCGGCAGCAGACTTGCTCCAACGAGGAAAGAAACCCGGCCGGCTTCTCACAACAGATTTGCTTCCAACATAGAACGAAACAGCACACTCTCTGGAAGCAGACCTGCTTCCAACGAAGAAGGAAACCGACCAGCTTCTCATCAAACCAAATTTGCTTCCAACATCGACAGAAACCGCACTTTTTCTGGCAGCACACCTGCTTCCAACAAAGAAAGAAGGCGGACAATATCTCGCAGCGGATTTGCTGCGAGGCACAAAGAAACCGGAAAAATTTCTGGAAGCACACCTGCTTCCAACAAGGAACGAACCCGGACAGCTTCTCCTAGCAGAGTTGCTTCCAACATAGAAACGAGACGGACACTTCTGGCAGCAGACCTGCTTCCAACAAGGAAAGAAGCCCGACAGCTTCTCACAGCAGACTGACTTGCATCGTAGGAAAGCAAGCGGACGTTTTGTCAGGGCGGAACATGTCTGCTGCAAAGGACATGCCCATGCTGCGCATCTCCAGACAACATGTTGTCCATCCTGGAGCCACGTCCTTGTCGCGGGGAATTGGCGCGTTGTCGCGTCATGCGGGCTCTGGTCGGACGTACAGCACGCTCTCTGCCGGGACTTTTCTCGGCCCGGCCGCGTATACATTACACAACTACAACATACATAATCGCACATACATCTGTTTATCCATCCACCCTGCCAGCCTCCATGTATGTGATAGCATAGCACACTATCTGATCGTTGTCGCTCTTGTCATCATCAATACCAAGAATGTAACTGATATTGTCGTGGTTGCTGCTGTCTGTTTGAAGTGCTCTTGTTGCACTTAGTGTACTGGCCAGTTGCAGCAATGGCTAGATGCGGCTGGCCTGAGGTTGTTGCAGCTTCACAGTTTCACAGGGTTTCCAATGTCGTGACAAAGCATTGCGCAATACACTGAAGGTGGAGCTTCTAGGCTCGACTACATAAGGTACTCGGCACCGGGCCTTTTGCCGGAAGTCCAGCCTCATTCATGACGCTCGGACATCAAATCAGTTTTGCAAGACAAGCTGTTGTGAGCTTCCCACGTGCACTCCGGGATTCCCAGGAGGTCCAACAGCAGCTGGTCGCCCCAGCTGCCAAAGCTGTCCACTGCCAAGTCCTCTCTGCTGTGGAAAGTCTCACCAGCAACAGGAGAGGAGGAGATAACAGCTGCAGTGTTCTAGTGTCCGATGCTAGATTGTGCCAGTCTTGGCTGTTGAGGCACGGAGTTGAATGACCGCCGGAACTGTCTAGACTCCCGACAGATGAGCTCTGCTGGCTCTCCCATCACAGCGCTGGGACTACAGCAGAATACAGTAACCGAAAGGACGTTGTTTCTGATTCTACATCTCTATAGACCCTTTATGAGGCAGGCGTCCCCTTATCTCACAAGCGTCCTCCACCAAGCTCTGGTACCGACCGGAGCGGAAGCCGTCTATCGAGGAGGGAACGTCTTCAGCAAACTGCTGGATGATGACCTTGCTGTCAAATTCGGCTTACACGATGAGCTACGGATCAACTTGTACTTCTACAGAGGTATGGCCGCTTATCAAGTCTTTCCTGTTCAGCCACAGTGACAGCTCATCAGCAAAGTTGTGGATAGCTGCCTTCAAAGACCCCAAACAGAAGGTGCTCGGCTGGATTACTAAAGGAAGGTGCGTGATCATAGCCAAAACTTGCGACGAGGTCAACCCGTCGAAAATATCGTGTGGAGCCCTACACAAAACGTCTCAACCCTGGGGCAACAAAACCTAAATCGTCGGGTAAACCCGCGTCCCTGTTCCCCTAAGAGCACTGCCCGAAGCTCTTCCTCCACTGCTCCCTGACCTCTGCGAGCCCAAAAACTGTGAGCACATGTCGGTTGGTACAGTACACATCCACTTGGCTCACAAGCAATCTGTACGATTCGTAGGTGCGCTGTTGCATGTTGGGCGCCGGCAGGGCAGGTTCAGGTCCGCCAGAGTGCCCAACCTAAGCGGCTTCCACAAGCATAAACACAAATCACTTTCGTGAGGGTTGTCGCGCTGCAACAGTCATGGTACCAAACAGAACAATATCGACAATTGACAAGTCTGTAGCCTGACTCAGTGGGCAATGCATGCAACGCCCAAATTCAAGTCCAGCCCGAGGGTAAAGGGGCTTGTAAAGGTGAAATGACAGCCAGTCCAACATCGCCCCACTGTGCCAGCATGCGGTGTTGGCTGCTCTGAACTGCACTCCAATTTCGGCATCCATCTTGTGGCTAATCCTGCTCCAACCGCAGCATTGAATAACACAGCCTAGATGCCTGCGATGCATCCACCCACTGATGCGTGACCCACCAAGTTTTCTACCAAGTGCTCACACCACCACCACTATGGCTGCACTGAAGAACAGCAAAAACACAACTCACATGAAGTAGTAGTCCCCCTCGTGCTCTGCCATGACGCTTGTAGCACCACACCGGCTCACTGCTGTTGGGTAGCGACGGCGACGGCGACTACTGAATTCTGATTGTGCCGACGGTGGCTTGGGTTTTGGCGTTCCAGGAGTTCCACGTCTTTGAGGTTTAGGTAGGGGGAACCGCTTGCTGGAAAGCTGCTGCTGCGGGCCCAGTGAAGCCAACTTCTTGGAGACCTGTCTCACGTTGAGAGAGAGTCGAGGTGACAATGACAGCAATACCGGTAGAATGCACATGTTGACAACAGCACAAATGGCAAATAGCAGAGAATATGCCTGAAGCCATCGTCCCTGGACTCTAAGCGCCCCTGCCCTGCAAGAAGCCCTATACAACTGTAGGCACGTTCCTTGACAAATGGGAGATTCAAGCACCAAGTTCATTAAGGGACCCCAGTATAGAACATAAGGACCCTAGTATCGGGATCGCTGAACATGATGCGAACCTCAATCGACCCAGTAGAGAGCCCGCCCACAGCTGGCAGATGTGTGATGGGCCTCGTCGGCGATTGCTTCGAAAAGAGCCTGAGGGAAGCTACTGACTATAACGGTTTAAGGTTTAGGGTTTCGGCTCTCACACTCGGACAACCCAGGCGAGGTAAATGACGGGCGAGCTTCAAAGTGAAACAGCTGCACATACTGGCGAAACAAACACAAGGTCCCCTAGCATGAAGAAACCAGGGTAGGGGTATAGAGGCGATCCTACGATTCTACCGTGCTCCTGAAAAGCTTTTGCCTGCCACTTAGCAAGGACGAGCTCAAATTTAGGGCTTAGGGTGTTGGGTCTATTTTCGGATCCGGGTTCTTGGGTTAGTCGCAGTTCCACTTGGTAAGAGACCTAGCCGCTAGGACCTAGCCTCGACGTGACAGTTAAACTCAAAACCCCACCTTAATTCAGGATCTTTGTATGGGTTCCTATTCTCTGAAACTGAAAATGCCATATTGCTTTCATGATGGGAAGGAAGACGACGAGTCCTAGAATCATTGCTGTAATGATTGTGTGTGTGTGTGTGTGAGGTCATACACGTTTGACTTTTGTGCCTAGGTCCTACCTGCGGCAATCTATGGCAAAACTACTTAAGTTTGGGACCTGCTCCATGTGCCGAAGCTTTGCTTGACCCTGGCCTGAAAGTTGTTGCCGCTTGCCTGTCAAAATCAAGCCCTCCCAGGTCAACGCCGCGCCTCGCACGTCGACTCCATTGTGGAGAAAGACCAGGCCGTGCTTGAGAAGTCCGAGCCCTCAAACTGGCCCATCCTGGCATTTAAGCCAAAACTAGAGGGCAGGCAGGCACAGCAAGCAAGAAGAACATGGCCCTAGCATCGCGTCTTCTGAAGCTGTTGGAAAGACCGTAATGAGTACCGAGGCTGTAGCAAGCCAACCAGGGACAACACCACGACACACGTGTGAAAAGAAGGATGGGTTAGATATTGACACAGTGGCGGAGTTACAATTATATGCCGCGATGCATCACGACTGAAGCAACTGCTGTTGGCGCCCCAACAACTAGCATCGCCTCCTCAAACTAAGAGAAAGAGGTAGCAGCAGCAACCTGCAACAACACCAACAACTACGACAGCCATCAGTCGAGCCAAAAGACATGAACATTGAATTTAATTGTGATCGCGGGCATCGCCTAGTTCAACGGCCCAACGCTGGCAAGCGAGTCGGCACCACTGTGTACCCGCATGATGCGCAGCGGAGTGCATCAGCAGCACGCTTCGGAACTGTACGTTCGCAAGTCTCTGCACTGCATTCGCCAAATCCTGGGCGTTGGACTCGTGAACCCGCTGCAGTGACAAAGACGCCGTCGCACTCATTGTCGGTACATCGATGTGGCTTGTCTTGCATAGCTCCCGAGAAACATTGGCAAAGTCCTGTGGCACAGAATGCGGAATTCTCAGCCCACCAGCCTGCATGGTTGCACGCAACAGTTGCTCATTGACAAAAGCCAGCTTGGCGCACGCCCGCACGCTGTTTGCTAGCTCTTGGCAGTTGGGATCAAAAACATTTTTGATCGCATGCTCGGCTGGAGCCTCGAGAAAAGATCGCGCAATGACAGCTGAGGATCCAAACGACCAAAACATGTGTGCTGAGTGCTGCGAATTGAGAGCTGCGAGCTTCGGCATTGCTGCGCCAACGATCGTGTGCATGGCAGGCACGCTCGCAATCAGTAGCATCCTGAACCTCCGGCCAGTGTTGGCCAAATTCTGCGGAGGGAAGCTGTGAAAATTCACAGCTGCGGAGGTAGCTGGCACCGAAGAAAACGAATCGTGAAAGGACACAGGCTTGCCAAAGGCCCGCGCACTGTTGCCAGCATCTTGCGGTTTGGGTGAGGGTATGCAGCGAGCGGCGACAGATGCGGCGACTTCCAACGTAGGCACATGTCAATGCACGGGGTTGGCCATCTCCCACACCCTGTTGGACGAATCCTGCGGCTGGAGCTCCAGACCGTGTGAGACTGCCTGCATACCGGGTGCCTTCGACAATGGCTGCTCAGCAGCCACCAGTGTCCCGAACCTCCATGCGGTGTTTGAGATGTTCTGTGGCGTGGACGTGTGAGAAATGGTACATGCTGCCCTGGCCACCGCCTCCGTCAGAGGACGATCCACTGCCATGCTGCTGGTAAGCGCTCAGACCAAGTTTGCCAAGCCCCGGGCGGGGAAGTCGCGGATCTGGCGGACGGCTGTGCAGCCGGCCGCGCTCGTCGGCGGAAGGCCAACGCGACCCAGGTTGCCGAAGGTCCGGCCAGCGTTTGCCAAATTTTGTGGTGAGGGCTAAGACAGGTCACGAAGTGCCGACTCGGCAATGGCCCCGAAGAAGGTCGAATCGAAGGATAAGACTGTGCAAAGAGCCTGCACCAAGTTGGCCAAGCTCTGTGGCTCCATCTTCGGAATTTGCAGCGAACGCCTTGCAGCTGCCTTCATCGTGACATGGTCTTGAGTTCCCGGGGTAGCCCAGGCTTAAGCCAGGTTTGAGAGGCCCTGCATCGTTTGCTCGTTGATCTTTTCAAGGGCTTCGGCTGCTATGCCTCGCATCAGCAGTGCACCCTGAACGCCCGATTTGGTCAAGGATCGGGCAAGGCTGGCAAGGCACTGTGCATGAGACTGGCTCAGTTTCGCCTGGCACTCTCTGGTAGCAGCTTTCAAGACCCGAGCATTCGCCTCTGCGCCGCCTGCGGCTGCCCGCTCTGAGTTTGAACGAGCCCGTGACCGTAGAATTGCATCCTCCAAGGCCTTTGGGAAACCTCTCACGCTCCTCGCCCTTGGCACCGTGCTTCTTCATTCCACATCTCCTGCCCGAGGTACGAGGGCCGGTACAACGAAGGTTTAAGTCTGGAGGCACAACAAGCCGTAAACTGTAATTGCAAGCAGTAGTACTCAGAGCCGCACTGGTGCGACTGCGACGAACATCCGGCCCCTGAACAAATGATCTCCACACGCATCGATGCCATCTTCAAACACACTCCACCAGATGGCCTCATCATGCTGACCCCCTGCTGCCATCCATCTTGCTGGCTACCCTCTTCAGCACGAGCCTCTGCAGCTGTCTGGACTTAATGTGAAATTCCTTGCTCTCCAAACTCGAGCATGTATGGATATCTCCGGGGCATGGGCTGCGGGGATAGAAAGCTAGCAGGTGTCATCGCTTGTCTTTGCTCGTTCCATATGCTACAGCTTGCTGCGGCAAGGAGCTCCAGCACAATTCAAGACACGAACGGAAAACGTGGAGGGCATGTTGGATGCCATGATCTGGCAACTCAGACTCACCTTTCTTGCTCTGCAAGTCGTGGTGAGGCGGGTTCAAATGGTTCAAAACCGAAGGCTTCAAATTTAAGGTCTGGAGGCAGTCCTGAAGGTTAAAAGAGGCAGATATGTGGCAGCGCACGTGGCTGCGCCATGCTCCGCCACATCCAGCTTTGGAAAGGCTCGGGCTCACTTCTTGTAGATCGGCGCCAGGGCCTGCCGGAGCGACACCAAGACTTTCTCGACATATGCCGAGCCGAACCAGGCCCCAAGTGCTCCCCAAGTCACCCCAGCCAGCTGGGCGCCGGCCTCAATTGCCTTGTCCAAGGTGTCAACGGGGCCAAGCTCCGAAGACTGCTTGGCCTTCATGGCTGCGACCTTTGCAAGCGGGTCGTGCTGAGAAACATGCGATGACGTGCAGCTTCAAATGGGTCCTGGCTGTAGCCTACAGACCGTATGTAATACGGCTTCCAGTACACTGCAAGGCAATCCATGGTGCAAGTCGTTGAGGTGTATATGGCAACAGCAGGACGGACAGGGGGACAGGGAAGCCTACACAAGCTCAGAAGAGCCTTACACCCCTAGGCCGGCCCTAGGCCATGAATCCCGGCTCATGGTGCAAGGTTTCAGGTTGCAACACTCGCACGTCGCACGAGCAAAAAACAGATTTCGGGCCCCGACCATAACATCATGGTGAAGCGCAAGTCGCTTGAGATAGTCGTCTTCGCTGAGGTCTGCCTTCTTAACCTGTTCAGCCCGGCAACTGCTGGGAAACCTCACACCGTTCAGCGGGTTCGGTTCTGGGGACCCTGCCTTCTGTGCAAGGAAGTAGTCGGCCTGTCGCGCACTTTGTATTACAAGCCTTTGACGCGAAGCATCGCAAACTCACAGGCGGCCGTGTTGCTGCCCAGCTACTGTGGTTGTCATGATCTTCTGGGCGTGATCCTCCTTCGTAACAATCCAGCGCACCATCCTGCACAGCGCCCCATTGATGCGTGCCTGCTGCTTCATACCTATGAGGGGCCACTTTCTTCGGAAGATGCTGTGGACTAAGGCAACTTTCATTTAGTCATCACCATCATAAGGACCCAGGTTTGCAGTTACCAAGAGGCACTGCACAGCGCACTGTCGCACGGAAATTTGAGGTGCAGGCTGGTGCACGTCCTGCAAGCCGCCTGCCTGACACTTTCTCAAGCACAGAATTGATCCCATGGTCTCATGGTGCTTCTGCGTGGGGAGTCCCATTGAGTAAATGATCTCATCATCTCATCTGCCCTTCGAAAAAAGGGGCTTGCCTTGTGGAGCTCCTGGGCTTGCACCACGGCCTTGCGGATCGTGGAAGCATCCTCGCAGGATATCGCACACAAAGACCACCAGGCGCAGGCGGTGCACGGTCAGGTAGAGGACTTCAAGGACAGGCAGGACTGATAAGATACGTTTAGGGTCACAGGATGTAGCCCATGGTATAACCCCAATCAAGCCATGCTGCTGCCCAATATAACCCCAATCATATGCGAAAATCGATGACACCAACTTCTTTATGCATAAACGCTCCCCGCCTCCATCATTGCCTGCACACGGAGCTCGTCCGTGAAAATTCCACACGGCACCTGTTCAAACACGGTCGGGCTTCGGTTCGATTTATCAAGCCATAACCTGTAAAGCTTGTCTCTTGTGCTTACGTTTGTGATTTTGCCTTTCTAGTATTT